>JAAGWO010000063.1:0-77942 GCA_013266205.1 Fusarium decemcellulare
AATATATCCATAGCTGGCTGTGAAAATAAGATTCAGATGAGTAAGTTTATAGATAACTGAGAAAGAGCCAATTAGAAGCTGGTATATAGTTAAGCTAGCGTAATTAGTACCTTCTTTAGTGTAATAAGCCCTATAGCTGCTGGAATACGCTGTAATTTAGCAGGCTATAGCTGTTAAACTGCGTTGTGATTTAGTGGGTTATTACTGCTGAAATGCGCTGTAGTTTAGTGGCTTGTGTTGCTGAACTGCGCTGTAACTTGGTGGGCTATAGTGCTGAGGTGTGCTATAATTTAGTGGGCTACGGACTTAGTCATCAGAATCTTATTTTCATAGCTAGCTGTGCGAGAAGTCACGTGGTCTTATTTTCACAGCTGGCTGTGGATGTATTAGTTCCCGCTAAACCAGTACGTATAGATACTTCTTCTCTCTACCCTTTTCCCAGAGAAAAGAAGTGTTTTGCCACTGAGCAGGAGAACTCAATTACCATCCAGTTCAATCGCCTTGCACATACCCGGGGGGCTGAATAAGCAGATGTCAGATTCCTCGTGCCTCAGCCTCCCCTAGCTGATTTGACCCTCTCTTCTTCTCTGAGGGACGAAGAGAGGGGCGCATCAGCTTGCTTACTCAGCCCCCCGGGTAAGAGTCTCTTAACCCATCGAGTTATTCACATAAGTGGTAGCGAAGAATCTCCACCTTTTAACAATAAAGAGAGACCCTTGTGGCCTATAACCGAGCTTGTTATTAAACTTAATTCGGCAAAATCGGCAAACACGGCATAAATCTCTTGGCAAATGTCCTACACGTGCCGCAGCTAACCCCCTTATTCGCTAACGATCGATTGGGGAGCGTCAAGACGTACACAATGTTGTCAGCAAGGCCTCGTCTCCGTTTCTCGGGCGGCTCCGTAGTATAACTCGAGACCAGATATCATCCGTATTCTTTAGCTAGAAGGCGACAGTTTGACCATCTGGACCCAGGGCCTCTTCGAAATACGCACAGATTCTGCAGCTTCTACGGACTTCATTGGTAAACTATAAACAAGCTATCCAGCGCACAGAGCCGAAAGTCTCAGGCAGTACCAGGCATGAGCGCCAACTACTCTAAGAGTTTCCAAATGCCAAAAATCCTAATGCAGTCAACAACACCCAAAAGATAAGAAGGGCGAGGCACAGGTATTTAACGAGCAGATAAATCACGTGTCTTGCCTCTGACGGCGTTAGCTGCGGCATACACACTGTGTTTCTTGCGTTAAAGAAGGTTATTACTAATTGGCGAGTGTAAGCTGTATCCTACATATCTACGTTATATCTAAGTACTTATAACTTAATATAGAAAGCTGTGAGTTATGACTTTGTTGGTGTTAGGTTGGCTTTAGCTAATACTGTTAGTTTGATACTTGGTTTAACATGGGATGCGCTGGCAAGAATGGAGCTTGGATGTATTGATTTAAGGAGTGATTATTGCAAACCCAGCCTATGAGTTCACCTAAACATGTTGGTAATGGAAAATGAATGATATCCCCGGCCATTCGTGAGCATCTCAGCTTAGTCAGGAGAATCCAGACTAAGACGGTGAGAAGTGTGACGAAGCAAAGCGATGAAACCTTCTTCCTTCTGAAATGACTATGGTAACGTTAGCCAAGTACCAAATGTTGCCGTTTCCTTAGTACCTGGGAAGTGGAGATGGTCGAAGAGCGTGGAACTCTTAGCAGGTTCCATATTTAAAGGTAATGCAAGTGGTAGTCGGCCCTGCAATGGGCTCGCAGACTAGCATAACACAGCGGTGGCCGATACAAGTCTGTTGGCTTGGGCATTCGGCTCTCGCATTGAGCTTGCCGTCCTCGACTTCGGAGCTAAGGGCGGCCACGGCGCTCAGGTCAACAATAAAGCCCTGATCGATTTTCGTAACCTCAGCTGCCTCCTGGGATTCGGCTACTTGAGCAGCCGGGGCAGCCATGGAGAGGCCAATAATGGAGAAGAGAGCGAGAGAGAACTTCATGTTGAAGAGAAATATTGTTTGGATAGAAGATTGAGTGTGTGGAGGACGAGTGAAGATGTAATGGTGAATTCGAGAAGTCCCAGAGAGACTGGGCTTCTTTATATACACAAATTCACCATCCCCGTATGCCAAGGCTGATGAGATATTACTTAATAGGGTCAAATCGCCATTAATGTCGAGAATAGGTCTCATGCTTCCTTCGAATGTGCCGTTCTAGCCGTGATATGCTCCCTGCCAGTGCACGTCAACGACTCCATTGGTGCATAGGCACTACATCATTACGTAGGGTTTACTCGGGCTATTCCAAGTAGCCTAAATGTGCAGATTGGTCATAACACCCAGCCGCGTATGAGGCCACCCGCAGGACGAAAGATTGGGTCGTCCATTGAGATCCACAAGGCGACGACCCGAAGTCATCGCTAAATTCCCTGGCAAGAAAGACCCGTGACGTATCCTTGATAAGAATTATCGAGGAGAGGCAAAGGAAGAATTAACAAGTCAAAACAATGTAAATCTCACCATTGGCAAATCATTGGCACAAGGTGAACATGAGGAAAGATCGTGAACGAAAATTTTCTGATCGACCGATCCATCCGCAGAAAGTGTCGTGAGGTCATTTTGGTGTGAATGCAAGGCGACGGCCCGTCCCGAGCCGATTGGGTCATATACGCGTTCTTGGTCCTCTGTGCCGCACTTGATATACACAAGCGAACCTGGCTGACCGCCGTCCCGCAATACTTGCATGGCACTGAATCCTTCCAAAAGTCCTCCCTTGTCCAAAGCCGCAATGCGGCTATCCTTTGATGCATAAGTTCCACGAGACAACCCCGTCGTGGGAGTGGAGAGCGGGAGAACGGGCCGAGAACACTAGAGCCCAGAGCCGCATTACATGGCCTCTTCGACTGTTGACCCCGGCTGCAGCTGTAAATGGACATTCTTTTCAGGCTGCTCTGCAGGGTCAAGTACACACACAGTACGGAAGGGATTGTGCATACTGGTTTCTGCCTAGGTATTATGGCCGGAGAAGGTGGTAGGCGCAGTCAACGGTCCCATATTCATGCCATGAATTATGCCCAGTGCTCCTATTCGGAGCTGTGGAGTAATTACTGAGTTCCGCTTTTGTCTATTGATACGCACTCAAACTAGACTGCCAGATACAGCCACGCCACTCATGCCCGTTTGCAAATTACATTTATATGAACTTCGGCTGGCAGGCGAAGGTATGAAGCCCAGTCGCACAATAACTAAGGCAAGATATCATGGATTAAGTCAAACGAGACAAGAACGACCAATGAGGCAATGCAAGTTGAGGCTTAAGCTGATTGGCTACTGGAAGCATCATGTACGTACCTAGAGGAGGACGATCAGCCCTAGCTCTGTGAGATGACTGACGAGCCAGCCAGCATGGAGCTTAATCCGGTTGAAGGTTTAGAATTATGGTATTAGTATGAGTTGATGACACTCCAAATGTTGTTTATAGATATTGCAGACTCCAAACCGCTCACTTGTTGCCGTTGTCTTTTGCTAGATGCGATGCGGACCAAAAGGTCATGGGCGAACACTCAGGATGATACCCAGTCAGTGGCTTCCGGGGCAGATATTAGGTTTTGTGGCCAGGCCGCAAACGTCATCTTTGTCTTGAGGTGGATTCAAGCATTGGACTATCCAGCCTTAGGCCAATTGTGTGGCTTACAAAAATAGCCAGCCCAGTTACAAATGGCTGAGGTAATCCCCGCTTTTGATGCTGATAAATCCACCGCTGCTGACGTGCGATCTCTAGACTTGGAACAAGATAAAGTCTCGCAGAAATCAAGCGAGTGCCGTACCCCAGCTCGAGCAGGCCAAAATGTCAGTCAGCAAGCCTATTCTCATCTCAGGGGCGGGCCTCTCATCCCTCCTCCTCGCCCAGTCCCTCCGACTATCCAAAATCCCCTTCAAGATCTTTGAGCGCGATGCATCATTCGTATTCCGCGCTCAGGGCTACCGGTTGCGCCTTTCAACAGAAGGCCTCGACGCCATTGAATCAGTCCTTGATGCTCAGACATGGCAGCACTTCTGGGACAAATGCGGCAAGACTGGCGGGGCTGGCTTTACTGCGTTCAACGCCGTGACGGGCGAGCAGACGGAGCACACCGCACCCGAGAGCCTGTCGTCTAGAGACGGCAAGATTGTCGGTATTGCCCGCGGAGATATGCGCAAAGTCTTCGCCGAGGGCTGCGAGGACCATATTGAATGGGCCAAGCAAGTCACTGGTTACGAGCTGACCGACGACGGTGTCCGCGCAATCTTCGCCGATGGCTCCAAGTCAATTGAAGGCTCAATGCTCATCGGCGGCGAGGGCATCTATTCCAAAGTTGCAAAGCAGGTCTCGGGTGGGAAACTCAAGGTCTATGACACCGGCGCGAGGGGTATCCATGGTCAGGCACCTACCACCGCCTTCAAAGGACTGGGCGAGGGCGTCCACCGGGCAATAGATGACACACGCCCAAACGGCTCCATCTTCATCATCACGAATGTCCGCGCGGGCGATATGGACGATCCAAACATCCAGTTTGGCTGGACCATGGGAGGCCAACCAGGCGTGATCCGGGCTCCCAACGACGATTACACGATTGTTGGAAAGCAGGCTGCCGAGATCGCCAAGTCGTTTACAAAGGATTGGCACCCCCGCTTCAAGCCGCTGTTTGATGAGATGGACGAGTCTGAGGCGGCTTTCTGGAAAATCACCTGCTCCACACCCTCGGGTGTGCCCGAGTGGCCCAATGAGCCCCGAGTGACTGTCATTGGAGACGCGGCTCATTCCATGACCCCCGCAGGAGGCATTGGGGCGAATACCGCAGTCCAGGACTCTGCATTGCTCGGAAGGTTGTTGCGAGAAGCTGGCGGTTACAAGCCTGGCGTCACAGCTGCGTACGAGAAGGAGATGAGAGTTTATGGCAGCAAAGCTGTTCACCAGAGCTACTCGACTGCTTCCGTTGCGTTTGGAGTCAGCATTAATGAAGAGACAAGCCCTGTAGTTTAGACCACAGAGCATAGAAAGTTGTGCTGGAGAATCCCTTAGATATTAGACTGACCTACTGGTACTTTCCCTGTCAATTTGAGTTAAACATATAAATCGACACATATAGTGATGCTTGACAACTGTAATGGAGATAGCCTACGCCATCTGCCCTGAAGGTACTTTACGAATGATTATATGTAAGCTCTTGTTAAAAGTCGTTTGATCTCGTATACGACTCCGTATCAGCAATTCGTGCTCGGGCATTTATCTACCTTAGTCTGATGGTCGCCATCTTGGGTCCGAATTCCATGAAGTCTTTACCCTCAACAGCCACTCGGCTCAATGTGATGGCTGTCTGCCGCTCTTCAACCTCTGCCGCCTCCTCTCCTCGAAGGACCACCATAGAAACCTGTTGGTTTTCCAAGCCATTGCGAAGTACTTCTTTCTTCACTCTCGCAGCAACCAAACATCGGTATTTGCCTGATGGGAGCGTGTTGTTGTGTTTGAAGTTCCTCTCAGTCACGCACCCAATAGCTGTATCGCTTCCCGGTACAATGACCTCGCTGAAAGGTTCCGTGCGAATATCAAGCGTCACTACCCACCCTTCCAGAGTGACCTCGGGGCCGTTTATGGAGATCATTCGTGGAACCAGATCGGCTTTAGTAGTCGCTGCCTCAATCAAACCGGGCGGATATCGTACACTCCCGCCCCAGCCTGCCCAGCTCCAACTTGGAAAAGCTGATCGCCGGCTGGGTTTCACGGTGTGATCGTGTATCCAGGCCAACGACTGAGGAAACTCCTTCAAAGGCATGCCCCATTCAAAACCTTCCGGATAGACAGCCATACCGTACCGCGTAAGACCACCCTGGAAAGCATTTATGGAGTCGCTATCATTTGTGAGAAATCGAGAGGTATATGTGTTGAGAATTGACTCGAACAAGGAAGGAGTTCGGTCAAGAAAATCCCTGTTTTCGGCCTGCGTACACTGTCAGTTACTCCATATTTTAATTTCAACGCCGTTCTCATGAACCAACCTCAACAAACCCAGCTTTCATCTTGCCGCCTGATATGCGTGTCCATGTAAGGTCGGTCACTGTATCACTTGCTTCTGAATGGTAGCTTGGACCCAGCGTCTCGTTGCACTGGAGTTGATACTGGGTTTCTGTGAGAAAAAGCTTTCGAGTTGAGAGTGCATCTTCTTGCCAGGTCCAAGCACGGGTCTGCCAGGTTGATGATTGAATCTCGGTCATGATTTGGGGTGGAACAGCCAATATTGTCTGCCCATCGATTTCTTCTTCTGTGGAGCTTGCCCGAGGACGTGATACACCTGGAATGCCATAGTCTGATCTTGGGCCTGCGACAGCGAAGATGGTTATCGTTGCGCAATAGTAGATGAGATGCATCAACCCGAGTTGTTTAGCCTTCGCAGTCGCCTGTTCAGGCGTTGGGTTCGGGCTTTGGTCAATGCAGAGGGCGTCAACCTGAGAAGTTTAGCATAAGAAGAAGTGGAAAGACAGTGATTCCTACCCATAAATATCGCCTACCTAGCCTCTTAGTGATAGTGATGGCATCTTCAATCGTCTGAGGAAGTGTTCCCTCTTCCAAAGCACCGGGAGCAGGGTGAATGCCACCCCAAACATAGCTGAGGGCCAGATAGTCGCATTCATCAGGGCAGTCGACAACTTTTCGATCGATGACATCGACCATGCGGGTAATAAGTAACCCCTTGTCAAACTCGGCCTGACAGGCTTTAGGATGTGATGCTTGACAATGCTCGAGACCCTTTCGGATGTAGTCATAATCAATCATCTCGCCAATCCTCCTTGCTGTGTAGGTAGACTTGGCTGATGGTTGTGGTTTGGGCTGCAGAGCGATGGCTTCTCCTGTCATCATTGCCGTTCGAAGGGTCTGCCCACTGGCAAAAAAGCTGGGCCCAGACAAGCCCTCGACTTGGGGAGCTGAAAGCCCGAACCAGATCGCAAATGCTTTCTTTTCATTTTCTGGGACAATTTCCCAATGGTCTTGTCGAATGTACCATCGGTAAGGCCGGAGATTCAGCACCGTGGTGTCGTGATCGGGCGGTGGCCGAGGAATGAGACGATAGATGAGCCGGCATAGCGGGCATGAGGGAGTCACTACAAAGGAAGACAGGAGACCCAGGTGCATGCTATATCGGTTTTGTGCCTCGATCTGCTCGGTGTACTCAGAGTTTGGTAGCCGACCTCGTTGGCTCTCATCAAGAGGCTCTGCATCGTTGAAAGCCCGGAGGATGTCGAACTTGGAACACCTTTCACAAAGAGCGCTAGGGCTTTGGCGAAGTTGTTCCAAGAGGCTCTCGTCTTGTTTCGTCCATGGCTTCGTCGCTGCCAGAGGGCCAGCAGAGACGGATTGTTCCGTTTGTTGGTTCTCAAGCCAGGGGCATGGCTCATCTTTGGGCTCTAGGCGACGGCAAAAGACACAGAGTCTAGACTTTATGACGTCCATCGTATGATGCAGAGCTCACGAGCCTTTCTTGACAGCGAGTTTACGCGAGTGATTTGGCCTACCCCTAGAGAACAATGAGTGGACCGATACAAGACAGAAGCGGCTTTGTAGATAGCCCAAGTCGTAGTATTCTTTAACCGTGCATTGTAAAGTCGTGATTAGTTCTAGCGAGCGGGCTTTGGTCTTTGGAGTCGTTCAGCTTCGAAGAACAGCCAGAGGAAGGAAATCACGCTTACGCGCTATGATCCTTCGGCGGGGTTCCAACATGGCGGTACATGCGAGCGTGTTATTGGGCCTCGTCTCCTGTGGAGCCATCATTCCTACGCGTTTTTGGTGACCGTTTACTCGAAATCTAGAGCTACGAGTGAACTTCAATGCGAACGTTATATACCTAGGTAGGTAGCTAGGCGGTTGTCGTGTAGTTAGCCCCCCGGAATATTTCCGATATTCTCTGACGTGCTAACCCTCGGCTCTTCGGCGCAAGTCCGAACCGAATGAGACCATCGCCCATGTAGCCGGCAAAACCCCGGTGCGCCCGCTGTTACCTACTCTATTCGGCTCCCTACCCAGGTTATAAGAGGGTGCTCACTTCTGCAGATGAGTCAAGTTCTTCTTATGACACATGTCTTGAGACGCAACAAGAACCGCTCCAGGACTCTGAACCATTGCCAGGTCGTTATGGAGAACCCGAAGGCAGAGCCTGTTACTGTTGCCGATGTCAAGGAACTTGCCCAACAACGTCTCGACCCGGCAGTATGGAACTACTACACGACAGGAGCAGACCAAGAACAGACAGTTCAGAGGAATAGTAGTATCTTTCAAGAGTATAAACTGCCTTTCCAAAAACCGTGTTACAGCCATTGCTAATGTGCCATAGGCTGTTTCTCCGTCCTCGGGTTCTGCGTGACGTGAGCGATATTAACACCAGCACAAAGATCCTCAACAAACGTTACGATTTCCCCATTGCCATTGCACCTAGCGCCTATCAGAAGCTAGCCGGTGGGCAAGGCGAAATTGACCTCACTCGAGCAGCTCATACTCTCGGCACAAACTTTATCCTCTCGACCAATGCAACTACATCGCTTGAGGACGTTGCCCAAGCTCTCCCTCAACGAGCGCCCGAATATCCCGGCCCCTGGTTCCAACTGTACTTTCTTAAATCAAGGAAGCTTACCGGAGATTTGATTCGTCGAGCAGAGCAGGCGGGCTATGAAGCGCTCGCGCTCACGGTCGACACTCCCATTCTGGGCAATCGGCTTCAAGAGCGAAAGAAGCCACTAGAGCTGCCGCCACACATGAAGATGGGAAACGCTGCATCTAGGAGGGCCGGTGCTGTTTCCAAGGCGGGCCTGGTGCTGCGTGCAAGAACAGCTGCAGATCATAAGAAGTTGACGTTGGAGTTTGCCGATTCGCTGGTTGACTCCAGTCTTACCTGGGATGAGGCAATCCCCTGGCTACGTTCCCAAACCAAGATGAAGATTATTCTTAAGGGAATCATGACTGCCGAGGATGCACGCAGGGCTTTGGAAGCGGGCGTGGACGCGATTATAGTGTCAAACCACGGAGGACGACAGCTTGACGGTGTTCCCTCGACCCTCGAAGCCCTGCCTGAGATTGTCGATGAGGTACGAGGAAAGATCCCGGTCATCCTTGATGGAGGAATTAGTCGTGGAAGTGATGTGTTCAAAGCCCTAGCTTTAGGGGCAGACTTGTGTCTAATTGGAAGATGTGCTCTTTGGGGGTTGGCGTGGGACGGGCAACGTGGTGTTGAGGGCGTCTTGCACATCTTGGAGAGAGAGTTGGCGAGAACCATGGCGCTGATGGGAGCAGCTACTCTGAGGGACATCTCTAGAAGCATGCTGGGGCGTGCAAAGAAAGACGGATTTGGAATTTCTAAGCTATAGAGAAATCGGCCAGCGAGTATTAGAGTCTTGAGCTTAGAAATATTTTTAACAACTTTTTGAATAGTAGTTTTTTTATTTACCAAGGTCAAGATAATATTATGTAAAGTGTTAAAAAGTTGAATATGTAACTTGATTTTTTATTAGCATTATGAAAAGATCTAAAAGAGTACAATAATACACATAAGAGCTTCTAAATAAGCAGCTCTCAAGTACAGGTGTAGCTTTCCTCCAACGTTAGAGCTAGTTGTTGTTGCCGTCGTAGGGGCATCTGTTGCTGTTGTTTCTTCTACATATATGTGTAAGTATCTTCTTGTTAACTCGGTGGCAAATAGCAAACCTTGATCGCCCGAGTGAGTCGATGTCCTCAGGAGGTTCATTGTGCTAGTTCCTCTACCACATCCCAGAAATGGGGTCCACGTCGTTACGTCAAGGTCTTGGTAGATCCTATGCGTGACGCATTCCAGGTCACTGTAATAATCTGTTAGAGCCCAGAAAAGCAGAGAGGTACTAAAACGTCATACCATAGAATCTCACCACCATCGATCCCCAAGGCCGTTTTACCTGAGCATCGAGTGTACACGTCATCACTTCCACATCCCCCGAAACTACTGATGGTAGTAAAAGGGTCATTAATGCAAGATACCCAATCTGAAAGCCTTAGCAGATGGAAAGATATGAGGCAACATGGAGACTGACAATAGTTTCCTAGGGTCCCGTTCTTGCCCATCCCGACATAGTATTCGTCTCTCGGAACCTGAGTCGTAGCAAGGGCGTAGTAAGACGTGGTGACTCGAGTTGCACTCGCGACGTCGCGTTCAGCCACATCCACCGGTGGCAGCGTGGGCCCTGGCCCTGGGTTTGCGTAGACGGCGGCAGCAAGGGCCATCAGTGGCGCGAGGACAAGAGAAAAGGCATACATGGCCGTCTATGCCAAAGAGGGTCTGAAGCGGAATGAGTATACTGACAAGTCTTGCTCGAGGTGGAATTCGGAGCACTTAAAATATTTGGAAGGTAGAGGCTGAACACAACAGAAATGAATTCCTCGGCGTCTTGGCAGGAGGCCGCTATCTCAATTGTGGCTGGCAACTTGAAAGGCTACTGGCTAACTTGAACACAGCTGAAAGTGCCTTGCATTAAAATGATGTGGGCCAAGCCAATAGTCTCAAAAGGTATCCGGGGTGTTATCTTGGGTTAGGGTTGGGCAGCCTTCTCGTCGTCTCGCAAGCGAAAGTGGCTGGACTTGGTGACATTCCTAAATGGGGAGTTTTGGCGGTGTGCACTATGTGCTGAGCTAACGACATACTTACTACATAACAGCTTTCTAGCGAAGTCAATTAAAAACGATTCCTCCGTCAACAAGAAGGGTCTGTCCCGTAATATAATCCGAGTCTGGCCCGCTCAAGAAACTGACTGCCTTGGACACATCCTCGGGCACACTAGTACGACCTAGCGCAATTAACTCATCACTATACTTCTTGATCATGTCTCCCCTCTTTGCGCCGTGAACTCTAGCCAACTCTGCGTCGATCAGGTCCCACATGGCCGTTCCCACGATTCCAGGAGCATACGCATTAGTAGTGATTTTATGCGGTGCCATTTCCATGGCGAATGCTTGCGTCAAGCCACGGACCGCGAACTTGCTTGCGGAGTAGTTGGAGAGCATGGCGAAGGGTTTGTAGGAAACAATAGACGCGGCGCCGATGATCTTGCCACCGCCGCCTTGCTTGATCATTTGCTTGGCTGCAGCGGAGTAGCAGTTGAACACTCCAAAGACGTTGACATCAAAGACGCGGCGAAGGTCTTCCTCGGTCAAGTCGAGAGCCGACTTCACTTGTGCTATCCCAGCGTTGGCGACCATAGTGTTCAATGGGCCGAGTTCCTTGGCGGATTGTTCAACCATATTTTTCACCTCGTCGGTTTTGGAGACGTCAGCGACATGACCATAAGCTTTGCGACCGAGCTTCTGGATCTCAGAGACTGCCTGGTCAATGCCAGCCTTATTAGCCGGAATATCTACAATATCGAAGTTAGTAGACTAAGAGAGGGGGTGGAGCTTTGATGGCCTAACCATTGACGCAGACATCGTAACCATCCTGGGCGAGGCGGATGGCGATTGCTTTTCCTCTGAGTTTCAAAGTCAATCCTCCAACTCATAATACACAAAACTTGGCGTGTACTTACATCCCTCTTGAAGATCCTGTTACAATAGCTGTGCGGAGTTGGGGCAAAACCATTTTGTTGTTCTTGGAATGTCGAGACTTCGGGTGATGATATCTACAAAGTGAAAAGGGCGACAATGAGAGAATTAGGACAACCGATGAACATGGAAAGAGGGGTATGCCATTTATACGTTTCACTGCATGTTCTTGTCTCGCATTCAATGCGTCGTCCTTGACCAACAGGCAGATTTCCCCGCAACCCCGGAACTTCATTACCCCAGACTTCAACCCCGCTTCGAGGATGCGGAGCGGAGCCGATCAAGGTCGTAGAATGAATAGCGATCGGAGCCGATTGTTACGGGGTTTGTATTATATAATGAGTTAACAGGTTGCTTGCAAAGATAGCGACCCTGATCGATAGGTAAGTATGCCGCGCGTCTCAACAGCAAAGCTTAAGGCTCTTCTTGATCAAAGACGGGAGGCCATGCACAGGATAACATTTGCCGGGGCTTCTTCTGCCTTGATATCTCTTGCTACATCAAGTCAGAAGCAGACTGACATTTCACATGTTCCACAAGTTATACAGGAGCTTTGGCTCACAGGTTCTGTCGGGTTGACCGAGTATAAATTCCTATTGACTTCATATAGCTATGAGGCTGCAGTTTTACGCCGCAATAGTCGTCCAATATCCAAACAATCTTGCAAGGACAGTATGCCTCCTCAATAAGGAGCTCACAGAACATGTTTGAACAGAGGAGACCTGTCTCCCATGTCGAACAGCTCTTCCTCGGTGTACTTGGCCTTTGCCTCCTCTGCGATCTTGGCCTTGCGGGCGTTTGCCACCTTGTAGCTCCACTCAAGGAAGAGCGCAACGATCAATCCACTTCCACCAAATGCCAAACTGAGACCAAATCCAGTGTGGTACTTGGGCTTCTCCCTCTCCAGGTACATGAAGCTACCCACGATGCCACCGACGTTTCCGACACAGTTCATGAGAGCGATACCAATAGCTCGTCGGGAGGACGGGGCGATGTTGTTGGCGTTCCAGGAGGCAGCAGCAGCTTGGATGGGGTAGATTCCGATGACTGCGAGGACGACTGAGAAGTAAGCTACTCCTTTCTTGGCCTCAAGCTGTCCGTTCAGGGAGAGGATGATGGAATAGGCAACAGCGACGATAGCCATGGGCGTAACCACAAACGGCATTCGCCAGAAAAACCTGTCGGAAATCTTGGCAAAGGTGATAGCTGAGATGGCGGCGGCGACATATGGGGGAGCAGAGGTAAGCTGAGCGTTGGTGTTGCTGAAGCCCATGGCCTTGGTGATGGTCGGGAGGGTAAACTTGATGCCTGTGTTCTGAGTTAATGTGATGACCTATGAGATGCGGGTGGCAAGTGAGCTTACCATAAGAGAGAGCCGACTGGCAGAGCAGGAAGTAGGCCTGCACGTAGATCCTCCAGTTAGTGAGGACCATCTTGATATCCCGCCACTTGACGGCGTTCTCCTCGCGGAATCCGCCTCCTTGCTTGATGAACATTGATAGTTCAAGGTACTTGATCTCATCAGGCTCCAACCAGCACGTAGAGAGAGCGGGTGTGTCGATAAGCAAAAAGAAGCAGCAGACGCCGAGGACAACGGTAGCGAGACCCTCGAGAATAAAGATCCATCGCCATCCCTGATATCCACCGACACCGTCCATCTCGGCGATTCCTGCAGCGAGCAGACCAGAAAAGGCACCAGATAGGGCGCTTGCGCAGTAGAAGTACGAGATTCGAGCCGATAGATCCTTTGGCATATACCAGTAAGAGCAGAGATAGATGGCACCGGGGAAGAATCCGGCTCTGTCACCCAGACGTTAGTGGAATGCCAAGAGGGTCAACATATGCATAACTTACTCGAAAATGCCAAGAAGCACTCGCGTAGTCATGAGACCGGCAAAGTTTTGGACCAAGCCGGTGCAGGTCATGGTGATGCCCCAGCAGAGAGTGAGGAGACCGAGATACGTCGAGGGTCGCTTGAACTTCTTGAGAAGGACATTGCTGGGAACTTCGAGAAGAACGTAGGGAATGAAGACTATGGTGATGAAATGTTAGGATCTTGATGAGAAATACAGAATACTACCAGAGCCTCAAATTTTGAACTTACAGATAGACAGGACAGTGTTGTACTGGACACCTGACATGCCCAAGTCCTCGACCATGCCCTCAATCTTTGCGTTTCCAATATTGGCACGATCAATGTGGCAAATCAGGTACAAGGCTGCCAACATGGGGACCAGCCGATGATCAACCTTGGGGTCATGTTAGCCGCTGCGGCCTCATCCACCAAGAATTGAGCATCCTCACCTTGCGAAAGACCTTCTTCCGCTTCTCCTCCGGGTAATTGTTGAAGAACTCGGCGTCATCGGGATCTAATCCAAACACTCGAAACCCAGCAATGTCGATGGCGTCATGCGAAGTCTCGACATGATCATGTTTGTGGTCGAGCGACTCGACGTCCTTGTCGATTGATCTCTTTGTGGTCATGGTTGCGAGCGAACGATGCTTCTCGTCGTGTACCGTAAACAGACACAGAAGATATGTTGGTCAAGTCAAAGCTCTGGGCAACGGCTGGGGAGCTAGGCCAGATATTATAGCATCTCAAGCTCAACCCCTGTACCCCAGATAACCCCAGATTTGGCGGCCGGCCCAAGTGGACCTGTGGTGGTTGAAGTGCGGGGTTGAGGTTTTCGTACCACGGAAATGCACTCGACGAGGCCAGTTCCGTTCGATACCAGCCACACTCGCTGAGAATGTCGACCGATGTGACGGATAAGCTGCCCAATCAGGGCCTTATCCGTGACAGGCTCCGTGTAGCAGATTCACAATCCAGGCAAGCGAGATGACCAACGTGGCCTTGAGCCTATTTATCCTTTGAAGATCTCATGCCGATCCAGGAAATAACCTATCCGATACCACCCTACGTAGCATTAGTCGGCACCCGTGACAAGCCTGCTTTTCCGTCTCAACACGGGATAATTCTGTGGCCAATCGGATATGGGAGGACTGTCAGATTTCCGTGGTTTGCGAGCACTTTGCTTTTGCAGACTTCCCCAACATTCAGGATGAGAATGCCTGGAGACTCGATCATGAAGTTTTAGCGTGTTGATCGTGTCAAAGGACATCATATTCGCAATGGGGGTCTCAATGTCCAAGAGAAGCCGACACAGTCAGAGGTGGAGATGGAGCAGGGGATGGTGTGAACGGAGCGCAGCATGGCCGATAATTGGGGTGATTTAGTGACCGAAACCGTTCCACTCGACCAAGCTCAAGATAAGATCTTCCGATAAAGAACCCATGGGGAACTGTGATATTTTCCGATCAAGCTTCAACCCCGTACCGACACCAATTAAATTCCGACGCCGACCACCGTTGCACCTTGCCGAGTGTATGCCGAGGACCTTTGTTGATGCCGACCCCATGGCGGATTAGGCGGATAAGTGGCGGAATAATAACCTCCAGGAACGGATTTACGGAGGATCAATGGGTTGCTACGACGGGATACCACTGTCGGCCGCCAAGTTGGTGTGAAATAGTGCAGCATGACACAACCTAAACTGTATTAAAGTATTCTCTGTGCTACCCTCTACGGTAGGAAGCCGTCTCTCGGTGAAGGATTCACAGAGGTTCCAACGCCCCCATGTTGCTGATCGCCGTCTCTGGCATCTCCCTGACCAGGCTCACCCACTCTGACAGCGCCGAAGCGTCAACCCAGTTCCCATGGACCTGTGACTTGACATGCATAGGCAGCTGGGCAATCGCCACTGGCTTCTCAAACTCCTTTGTGTCGAGGACCACTAGGTCGTTCCGATTCGCTGCACGTCGCTCGATCATGGAAATAACCCACCCGTCTCCCTCCGGCGCCTTTTCCGATCGGGGGATAAAGATGGGCTCCTGGACCAGGGAATCATCTCCGGCGTAGAACCAGCGTGTCTTGCCAGTCGTATGATTATGCATCGCGAGGCCGTTGAGCCCGTGGAAGATGTTGGTTCCACCGTCAGACTTGTCGGGAATGAAGACGTTGAGAAAGATGCATTCGTACTTCTTTGTCATAAATCGCTCGTCCATGCGTGGGAACTCTGATGGCACGTCGAGCACGACCAGCGGGTCCGGGATAGTACTCCCACTCGGTTGAGTCAGGTCAAATTCCCACCTCACAAAGTCGGCCTTGGCGTCTGGTGCAGGCATTGTCCCATCATCCGGAGGGAAGAAGGGGAAAGCGTTATCATGAACGCGTGAAGTTTCGAGATAGAGTTTGCCATTGTCGTCCTCCCAAGCACCTCCAGTATGGATCGGCATACAGTTTTTCCACGCGTAGACCCTGTGCTCTCCTTGTTTCCAACCGCTGGGAAGTGGAGTCGAGCTCCGTCTCGGGACGACGATGAAGGTGGCCGGCAGCTTGTAATCCCATGCCCAATGCTGCTTGCCAGCCTTCATCCTCTCTACATTGGCTTCAAAAGGCCAAAGCACCAGAATGATCCAGTTCTGCGTGATGGCCGAGTCGTGAATCAGGGCGCACCACGGTGATTCAATCCATTGTTCATCGTGCTTTTTGCCATCCTTGTCAAGAGCGTAGATGACAATATCCTTGGTCGCGAGACCTTTGGCTTCATAGCCAAAGACGACCAGCTCATCGGTGTATGGATCGACCTTGGGATGGGCTGTAAATGTTTTGGATTTGACTTGACCCGCGAAGGGATCGTATCCTTTTGTCTCGAGGGTGTTGGGGTCGACGGCATAGGGTAGGGCGCCCTCTTTAAGTGCCAGGAGATGATCGGCCCAATGCACGAGGTTCGTGTTGGCGGTGGAGTCAACCGCAGCTCGCACGCAGGGGTGGTGGGTAAAAGGGTTGCGGTACAGTCCAAAAAGAGCTTTATTTGCTTTTCTCTCGAGCTTATATCGCTCCGTTTCGACATACTTCATCTTCATATCGACGCGCCCTTTCCTGATCCGGAAGGCCGAAACGGTGCCATCGCCGTCGAGGGGAACGTTATTCGGGTCAGGGGGCACGAAAGGATCACACATGACGCGATAAAAGGTTCCGTCTATGGCGTGCGGGATCTCGCCGAGCACGACGAGATCGCCCACCTCCCCTTCAATGCGGCATGGTAGACCCGAGCCAGCTAGGTCGAATGCCACGGGCCACTTGGTCGTGAGACCCTCATACTCGACGGCAGATGCCATTTTAATAGAATTAGAATTCGTGATTCCTGCAAGAGGGTAGTAGTCACAAAGTTCACAAAGTCTGATATCCACCTGTAAACTCTACCTGTCCTTGTCATGTTTATAGGCGCTTGATATGTCGGCACTCACGACGCTGCCGATATCCTTACCGTTCATCCTCAGACCTTGCTGGTGTTTCCATGAGAAATTCCAAGCTTGGGATTGGCTATTCAAGTGCCGTGGATCCGGGCAAAACCCATTGCGGGGCGGATAAAACCCACCCCCTCGATCTTATCAACGAAGCTGTCCAGAGAGGGAATAGCCTCGCACTAGGAATACAACTTCACGTCGACGCGTCTGGGGAAACGCGGGGACACACGCGCCGTTGGTCCGTGAAGCTTACAACATGTGACTCTACTGAGTCAAGTTCTCCTTTTTTTACCCTGCAAATTGTTTCAAGCCACCAACAGCATTCCGCCGGATCCGATGTCCTCTACGCCCGCTTTATCATGGCAGAAGGAGTCGGGAAACCACACACCTGCTTGATCTGCTCCGCCTCGTACGCCCGCGCATCCCACCTTCGTCGTCATGAAAGGACTCGTAAGATTGTGGCAACTTGCGGTAGCTGAGAAAACTCTTGGCTGACGTACATATTATACAGACATAGAGAGCCCAAGCTATGAATGTCCCTTTTGCGGTGATGCATTTACGCGTTCGTGAGTAAGACGACACGTAGCTCGAGCACTTGCTCACGAGAATAAACAGAGACGCTGCCCGCCGCCACTGTAGGACCTGCTCGAAACGAGACGGACGACCGGTTCCAGCTCCACCAAGAGCAGGGCGAAGATATCGAGCCTGCGATAGTTGCGCCATCACAAAACTTGGCTGCGATGGCGGACAACCTTGCTCCGGGTGCGTGGTTCGCCGGCAGACCTGCACATACAACCGGGTTCTGCAGAGCCTCGCTGCCAGAAAGATGACGCCTCATCCTTCGCTATCCTTTGCCATATTTAATGTAAATCTCCAACCTATTTCGAAGCGAATTTCGTATGCCAGCGACGCCAAGACAACACACCTGTCCGAGCTGCCAGAGCTACCATTTAATATGAGGTCTTTCTCGTTTCTTTTGCGATATACCAACCCCGAAAACAACACAATGCAGGATTTCTTTGGCGTAAGCGACTCGTCACTCAACCACAACTGGACGTTCGACGTCAACCAGCTGGAATTTCCAAAATCGACTGGTGACGCTGCCCTACCTTGTCTGGACCTTGTCAACCAAGAACCGTCTTTCCCACAGGAGATCGTACCTTTGGATTCATTCTTTGAACAACACGAGCCTAGTGGGAGAGGGGAAGATGGACCTCGAACATGGACGATTGGACGGCCACATCTCGAAAATAACGACGATGTCTTGGAAGCCAAGTTGAGGGAGATTGCTTCAGCGTTGTCATCGACAAATTGCGACGACATATCATTTGGCGCTCACCAAAACCGAATGGACTCCATAGACCTTCTTTTTCAACGAGAAAAGATTGGCACCTTTGTCAGTTCTTACTTCACCAACTGGCATCATAACTGCCCACTGCTACATCGGCCATCCTTTGATATATCATCAATATCTCCTCCTCTGTTGACGGCAGTGGCTCTCATGGGAGCGATTTATGCTTCTAAGAATAGCGCTGCTGCTGCCAGAATATGTCTTAATGCCGCAGAAACATACATCTTCGGCCACAGTCAGTTTCAAGAGTTGACCCAAGGGTCGACCCAACAGCCCTCCGAGCACGCTTTTGACCGTATTGCACCCATACAAGCGGCACTCATCATCTCGGTATTGCAGCACTGGGAGAATCACAGCGACTCGAGACACCGTATTCGCTTGCATCGATTTCCAGCAGTCGTCCAAGCTGCCCGCAGTCTCCGTCTCACGACGCTTCGGCACAGTCCCGAAGCCACGGTTAATGTGCCGCAAACGAGCGAGCGCTGGGCACGGTTTATAAAGAAGGAGGAGGGAATTAGGCAAGTGTATCCTGTGGGCAATTTCTAATCAATTCTCTTTGCTGATTAGCGCTTCGGGATAGACTGATGATTTGGATCTTTCTTGTCGACTCCTCCCATGCAATCTTCCACAGAACTCCTCCGCGAGTCGCTTTGACCGAGATGACTGGATCTCTTCCGTGCCCCGAGTACATTTTCGACAAGGATTTTGTCGAGCTTGAGAGACTCCCAAGGAGCAGGTTGACTTTTGACACTCTCCCATGTGCAGCAGAATGTGTGGCAATTCTCCTGACTGATCGATGGACCGAAGATATGTTTTCTCGATTCAGGCAACTTGATTGTCTTAATCTATTCATTCTTGTGTCTGGTGAGTATCACACAACAGTTGCTTCTATCACATGAGATTACTCATCCTCTAACACGCTACTGCGCTAGGCCTGCACGAAGTCATTTTCAGTAGCCTGAGAGCAGGATGTCTTGAAAACGTCGAAAAACGAATCAAACAAGCTCTCTCACGATGGAAGATTCTCTGGGACCTGGGAGTCGAAAAACATGGCGACTCCAAGATGGGCTGTACGGGCTTCTTTCGAAATGCTGACGAGTACTGGTGGCTCGCAAACATGTTCCTGCAGAAGACAAGCCCGGTTGCTGCAAATCGAGAGGAGGATCTCGTTGGTCAGGATGGTATGACTGGCATTAATACCTTTATCAAGCAGTTTGCGAAGCTCAATGTGTAACAATAAAAAAGGACATCCAAAAGAGGAAATATTTGTTCAATGGGGTATTGCTTTCACAATGAGTAGACACTAGATCTTAACCGAGATAATTGTACACCCGAAAGAGAGATGACCCTTTGACCACCAAAGCCGTAACAGTTGCCCTAACGAAACCAACCTCCTACACCTCAACAGTTCAACTTGGTTGATGGTATCTGCAACAGATCCAGCAACTGGCTGCCGGAATGGCTCGGCTACTTAAATATATTTCGCATAGTTTTACTCCGCAGATTCCTGCCGAGTTACCCGAATCTAGATGCACCCTCATCTCTGCATCCATTGCTTAGCTGAAGATTGCTAATCACTGACAGGCAGCCTGGTTGGCTGACGACGACTCACATTCGAGGCCAGCCCAGGCCAGACCCCAATACTTCGGCCGCACTAACCCCTATTCATCCAAGGACTGAAGGCCTAGACCAGAAAGACATCAACTACCGACGCTAACCTCCACACAAACTCAAATACCCCGCATTCTCAAACACAGATGATCCGGGCTGGGCATTCCCCTTCTTGATGCATACTACTACGTAGCTTCTTCACAAGGTGAAGATCTGCCGCATATTAATGATCTACTTGCCGACGTGCTTACCGAAACCTTAAGAGCTGGGCTAACGACATAATAATGAGATCCCCCTTGACTTATTCCAGTCACCCGAGGTCAATATCTGCCTCGGGGTGCCCTCCCATAAGGATGACACGGCAAGGAGACTTGTAGGTCGAGCCTGTAGATAAATGAACAGCATTTGCATCTTATGCCAGGAGTTGTAGCAACAGTGGCAATTGAACAAGCAACCCAACCCGAAATCTCTTGATTCAATTTGGCCAACATGACTAGTCAAGCGGTTAGTAAACTACCCATTCTCCCTTGCCAGACACTCAGAAGACTCACGTCAAGTCTGGTCGCCAGGAACGTCAAAACGTTCAGGATGAACTCCATATTGAGGTTCTTCCTGGAACCGAGATCATGGCAGACATTGGCAAACATCATTTCGTCAAGACCGAGCAGTCACACCAAGTTCTCGTCCCTCAGCCATCTCAAGATCCCCATGACCCTCTCAACTGGAAGCCTTTTTGGAAGTTCTGTGCCATCTTCTCTGTATCAACCATGACTTTCACGCAGGGATTCGCTCCGCTGTCTCTTGCTCCGATGTTTGGTTACCTGATCGCGGATTACAAGAGCAACCTTGAAGACGTCGTTCAATTCACAGGTGTTACCATCTTGATTCTCGGGTTCAGCAACTTTGTCTGGTCAGTTCTGTCACAATTCAGATGCCGGGAAGACTTTGCTCAAACGCGATAGGGCGCCTATTTCTACGTCTTTCGGTCGCCGACCCGTATACCTTGCCTCCCAAATCATTTGCTTGGCTAGCCACATCCTCCGAGCAAAGGCTACGACATACGGGACTTTCATGGTAGCTTGCGTGTATGTGGAATGCCTAACGAAATCTTTCAAAATGGATGCTGACAACCTGCTAGGTTGAACGGAGTCGGAGCTGGACCAGCAGAAATCCTCCAACCCGCTGTCATCGCCGATATCTTCTTCCTTCACGATCGAGGCACATGGAACGCGCTGTACTGGGTTGTTTACATGGGATCGCTTATGGTAGCGCCAATCATCTCCGGTCCCATGGCCGACGGTGCTGGCTGGCACAACTTCTGGTGGCTTAATGTTGCCATCACTGCACTCTCGATTATCCTTGGCATCTTTGGGTTCCCCGAAACCAGGTGGGCTCGTGTCAATTCTATCGAAGCTGAGGTGGCCATCGACGGAATTCCCGCCCAGTCTGCATCTCCCGCCGATATCGAAAAGCCTACAACTGTTTCCGTTGAGCATCAGCAAAACTCTGCCTTGGATCCGCATCTAGGCAAAGGCACCCCTTCAAAGCAACAATGGTTGTTGTTCCAGCCCAACTCTTCGCCATTTCGAAGCATTCTTCTCGATCTCTGGACCCCGTGGAGACTCCTTGTGTATCCCATCGTGGCTTTCGCCTCCTTTGTTGTCAGCTGGAGTTGCAGTAACTTCTTGATCCTTAACCTCACCCAGTCTCAGGTGTTTGCTGCTCCTCCATACAACATGAGCTCTCAGTCTATCGGTATGTTTCCAAACTCGAGTGATTCAAGCAATTGGATACTAGCTAACACGTACAAGGCTTTCTTAACTTTGCTATCCTTGTCGGTGCTGTGATTGGGCTGGTTACTTCTGGGCCATTTAGCGACTGGGTCTCCGCAAAAGCAACAGCGAGAAACGGCGGCATCCGTGAACCTGAGATGCGTTTACCCGCCATGATTCCCTATGTGATCGTCATGATTTTCGGCAATATCATCACAGCTATTGGATACGAGAGGCAATGGCCGTGGGAAGTCATTGCTGTGCTGGGCTATTCTTCGGCCGGCATCCAAGTTGCCGCCCTGCCCGGTATTGCCAGTACCTACGCAGTGGATTGCTACAAGCCAGTGACTGGGTCTCTATTTGTCGCCATCACGGTAAACAAGAATCTCTGGGGCTATGGGATGGGTAAATTTATCACCCCGTGGACAATTGAGTCAGGGTAAGGCGACACTTGAACTCGCTTGACAATGATCAGTGCTAACTATGTGTGCAGGTTCATTCCGGCATTCATGACCAATATGGCACTCACAGCTCTTTGGTGTGGCTTAGGAGCTATTTTCTACTTTTACGGCAAGACTTTTAGGCGATGGACGAAGAACAGCAATGTTCACCAGATGTAACTTGTCTGTCAGAACGGATCCCTCTTTCCAGGCTCGGACTCGGATGTTGCAGAGAGTTCAGGTGTTTTAGGATAGTTCGAGTTGTAGAATTTCTGTTTACTTGCCCTCGTTGCTCTGGTCTAATACTACTGTGCTATTACTCTTACTAGGAGTGTAACCTAAACGTCTTCTCGCGACCTACTGTCTGAGTAATTTGCATCTCTTATGTGAAATTTGATCCCCGGTGATATGCTTGATGAACCTCTTTCATCATATTGCTTTGACACCCAAGATGAGCTCTTTAGCGCTCACTTGTCTCCGGTCTGACGTCCGGACCCAGCTCTTTCGCTGTCACCTGACCTTCACTGCCCTCTTTAGCCGCGATATCGAGCTCGGTAGCAAATCTTTCATCATATTCGTGAGAGCGGTTACCATACTTTTTCATCGTGTGCTTGTCGAGCTATGGGGTTGTTAGCAACTGCAAGACCAAAATGAAAGCACAAGTAACGTACATAGTGAACCAGCCAAATGTAGCCAAACATGACCGCACAACAGGCAATAAGGGCAATGGAGCCCTTCTTCCAGTAGGGCGCATCGGCAGCGGAATAGAAGATGATGCCCCAGAATGTCCACAAGACCATGGACCCAATATTCATGGAGTAGAGCGTGACACTGCGAACGGCATCATCTCCAGTTCGCTGCAGAATAATATTCGCCCAACCAAAGATGAGAGGGTTGACCATGTACGCACTTCCAGCAAGGTAGTAGGCAAAGAATGTCCCGGCAAATGACAGGCTGCGAACTAAGAGCATGGCTCCTACCACCACCTGTAACAGGCAAGCCAAAATTGCCATAGGGACTCTCTGGCCACTGACATCCATGTGCCAGGCAGCAAGCATATTGGCGACAATGCCGACAGCCTGTACTCCCAAGGGATATGTGTTGATCTGGGTTTGGGTGAAGCGGTCGTTGTAGTACTTGAGCCATAGCAGGAATGTGTTCTGAAGTGGGAATGCCTCGGTACTGGCACAGACCGGAGACCAAAAGAAGAGAATCCAACTAGACGGGCGGTTAAAACGAACCCAAATAAGCCAAAATAGCCACATTACTTACAACATTGGAGTAAAGAAGACTCGCTTGATCAGAGATAGTGGCATAATGTTGTGGCCATCTTCGCTAATGGGCGGAAGTCTCGAGATCGCAAGCTTCTTCTCGTCCTCCGAGAGGTACTTGGCTTTGGTGCTGTCGGGAATATCAGGGAAATAGAGAAATCCGAATACTGCGATTGGGAGAGTGATAATGCCATCTGAGAAAGTGAAGAGCGTCAGCCATGATGTACTTGTCCGGTATACTGGAAAGCACCTACCAATGAGAAACACCCACTGCCAGCCTTGCAATCCAGCCATTCCCCTCATTCCCCTATGGATGGCTGCCATCATCACACCGGCGAACATGGTTCCAACTTGCCCAGATGCTGTGAACAATGCTGTGCGCTTCGAGATCTCTTCGGGCTTATACCATGCTCCAATGATGTAGATCGTGCCAGCGTAGGTACTCGCTTCGGTCAAGCCCAAAAAGAACCTGATGACACAAAGTTGGGTTACTGTCTTGGCAGCAGCACTGACCATCTAGTCTGTGTGAGACGTTTATGATCCTAGTAGAGAGGGAGGTCCATCTTACTGTTAAGCCTGCCCAGACAACAACCATAGAAGGGAACCAGATTCTGGGAGCAATCTTCTGGATTATGATGCCGTGAGGCAACTGCCCAACGGCCATTCTATGCCTAATGTCAGCAATGGTTGAGAGATGACTGGTTGCAAGAGAACCCACCCAGCAGTTGTGACAGAAAGGACGTTGTTATAATCATGGCCACTCATATTGAGGGCTTCACGAAGTCCGGCAACCTACATAAAAATATCAACCAAAGTCGACCAGAATATTAATTGTAAGACTTACGTAGGCATTTGCGAAAGCTGCGCGGTCTTTGCATAGAGTTAGTTGGAGCTGTGCGAGGACAAGGGCAAGGCCATACCAAGAAAATTGAAAAAGTAGCTGAAGCAGCAGTAGGTCTAGACGCTCATCAGTTTCTTCCCGTTCTAGAAATTACGACAGATGTAGCGCTTGCTAGCGTACCAAGATGAAGAAATCTGATTTGACGAGGTCAGTGTTTTCCCGAAAGCCCATGTGAATCATTCCACTGCACATACCAAGCTTTCTCACGAGCCGCCGTTCCTCTTTTGACTTGGCTGCAGCTCCAAGGAAGAAGCCTATAGCCATGAAACTTGATTAGTCTTCCACCTCTCAGATGATCCCTTTTCAATAAGCCAAGACCTACTGCGTATCCTGTCGCCGATATCTGGATTCCCAGTCTCCATGTTTGACTGCTCTTCTCCAAGACCTGTGATGAAAAGAACCAGAAATGGAAAAGGGAATGAAGAGGACTTTGGAAGATCATGTAACGTCTCATCCCATTGTCGGCTCTCTCATACTCGGACTGATTATCTGATTTATAAGATAAGACAAGGATAAAATCTTTCACTGTTACAAAACCCACATCGTCAATATCCAAGTGGGTAATTGGCCTGCTCGGTAACGTCTAAGGTTTAGTCCGTTGCTGTAACCCAAACCTTCCAGAGATTAATGCAACCCCGTATGCTCGGTTAGGAAACGATCAGGCAATTGTTTTTATGTAACGCTGATATAATACGGCAGTGTGCAACTTCAATCTCAATTGGCAGTGGTAGATACTCGCAAGGGTCTTTTGACAAGCATAAACCAATGCCGCGGTAGTAACTGCATTAGGCAGCTGGTTTGGCCAGTATCCAGTCTTCTGACTTGGAATCCTCATGTCTCCACCACGGCAAAGCCTTCCATTTTGAGTCCAAGCGTGGTCAACGGCTCGTATAAAAAGATCCATGCTTTTCGCTTCGCACGAGTCGTGTCAGCGCTTAAAAGCGCGGGGACCCCATTCTCTTATGACTCTCGAGCTTATCTTCGACCGCAACGTCTTGGCAACGACTATCATGCGGCATTTTCGAAGGATTGAGCATGGGTATATAAGTAAAAGCCCAATCATTGGCACCCAAGCATTGAAATTGGCCCCAAGGTCAGATAAGCCAATATGGCTTTAAAGTTGTGGAAGCCTGGATAGCAGGCTCTTCTTCCGTGCTCGTCTTGTCTCGTGTGGTGTTCAAGATGCGTTTCTATCAAATATCGTTGCATACGCTGGCTCTAGGCGCTGTAGGCTCTTGCGCCTATACAAGAGCTGGCAAATCAGTCGCGTTTCTGGCTCCACAGAAAGTTGAGCAGGGGAGCCCGCAAAATGTGCTGATCGAGTATTTCGGCCAAGTCGACGGCGAACTCTCGGTTGTCTATGGCTCATGCGATGGCACTCCAGCGCCTTCTGATGCGACGCATCAAATTGGCACTACACACGTCGGGCGTCATCCTCTCGCCAAGCGCCATGAGCAATGGGAGAATCAGCGGCCGACCACTCTGGTCTGGGTCACGCCGTCCGATGTGACTGACGGGTGCTTCCACGCTTTTCTCGACAATAAGCCAATTGGCCGTTCTGAGAAGATTGAAGTTACGAAACGGTTATCTCGTCGCCAGAGAAAGACTTTCGCCGATGTAGCAGATCCCATGGGGCCTTGGTTCGATGGCGTTGCGTATCTCGAAGCAAAGCAGCCAGACGACCGCTTCGTTGCCGCTACGAAGAACAAGACATTTGGAATTTTGGGCGGTGGAATTTCTGGTCTTGCAGCTGGGGTACGTCTTAAAATTTGAATTGAGGGCATGATATTAACAACTGGTATAGCTGATGCTGGACTCGGTTGGTGTCCATAACTGGAAGATCCTCGAGTCTTCTGACCGCATTGGTGGCCGAATCATGACGAGCTATCTGAACAACAGCTCGCCTGAAGAGGGACAGTACAGCGAGCTCGGCCCAATGCGCTTTCCCGTCGAAATCACGGATGAGGATACAAACACGACCTTCCCTATCATGGATCAGCGAATGGTCTTTCAGCTGGCCGACGTTCTGAACAAAATCAATGCCGGCAACAAGAAGCTGCAAGTGGACTTTATCGACTGGATACAGTCATCTCCAAACACTCCTGTCACCACCACGAAGCGCCGCCCCGACGGCACATTTCCTGGTAAGACCGAGGTAGAGAACGACCCTGCCTACGCCGAGTCAGTCTATTATTCCAATGAGACGGCCGCCGAAGAAGCCATTCAGGCTCTCGAAGACTTCAAGGGTATCGACAAAGAGAGGATCAAGTTTTACGCCACAAACGTCTTCCGGGCTCACAAAGAGGCCGTTGAGACGGGCATGTTTGACTTTTCTGAAGTTGAATACTTGCGGCACGTCATCAAGACTGATCTCAACACTACCGACGAGGTCACACCTTCAAGCGTTGTATGGCCGATGTGGGAGTACGAGACGATATACTTCTTTGCTAGTCGATGGGCTACTATTAAAGGCGGTCTAAGCAGGTTGCCCGCGGCATTTGGTCCCATCGTCGCCGACAGGATCAAATTTGGCACTAAAGTCAACGGCATCAAGTATCACGACAACAAGACTCTGTCCGTTACCTGGAAAGAAACTGGAAGCAACCCCTTCAAGGCACCAACGAACACCGAGACATTCGATTATGTGCTCAACAGCGTTCCTTTTAACTTGCTCAAGTTTTGGAGCCTGCCTCCTTACTCAAGTCTGATGCGCCGTGCGATCGACCGAACGGTGTTTGGAGGAGCAGCCAAGGTTGCTATCCAATACAAGACCAGATGGTGGGAGCACCTTGAGCGTCCCATTTTTGGAGGTTGCGGCCGTGTCCTTAGCCCACTCATTGGGCAGATCTGTTTCCCGTCTTACGACATCAACTCGACTGGCCCTGGCGTGATCATGGCCTCGTACATCTCAGACTATGATGCGACAGTCGCATGCGTCATGTCAGAGGAAGAGCATATTGCATACATACAGAAGTCTCTGACCGAGATGTACGGCGATGTCGTAGAGGAGAACTGGACGGGCAACTATGAGCGTCAGTGCTGGGAGCATAATGAGCACCACGCAGGAGCCTTTGCTTTGCCTATTGTGCCCCAACAGCAGCTTTACCTACCTGCATTCTTTCACACCGAGTTCAATACTGTGTTCATCGGTGAGCACACCAGTATCACCCATTCTTGGGTGTTTAGTGCTCTAGAGAGCGCAGCAAGGGGTACCGTGCAGCTGCTCTTGGACATGGGTCTTGTCGACGAAGCCAAGCAGATTACCAACACCTGGATGGCCCGGTGGATTCACCTGTAGCTGATAGAATCATGATATAGTACTGTCACTCAATGTGACCGATGAGTCTCAACTCACTGTACATACACAGGAACCAGGATTATAAAAGTCTGATTTGACGATAGATTTCACCCACTAGAACCCAGCTTCGGGGTTTAGTTGAATAGATGCACCTTTTCCACAGTTGATGAGAGCCGCGTTCCGGCTTGTGGTTCCCGTGGCATCGACGATGACGACGGTACGCGCGGCACGGTTTGCGGCTCAGCCCGGCTCCAACCTTGCCAAGTACAAAAGCAAGTGACTCGACGCTATGAACAAACGCCAAGTTACAGGTGTCCTTGTTCCTCTGACACCATTATAGAAATAAGCCGTCGTTCGGATATGGCGGGCGGATGTAATGTGCCGTCTCGGCACAGCTTGCCGGCCTTAGCGCAAATCTTGCCTTGGTAGCCAAGCCTAATTATCCGCGAAGTCCTGTATTTCACCCACATGGTTGCATGAGATATCAGACACTGAGAAATTCTGTAGTAAGTTATGTGGGTGCCGGATTCGTTGCTATGACGTTTTCAGCCCTGCTGCGCCTAGATGGTTGTGTTGAAATGTGACCCATTCTCCACGAATATCTAGGCCTCTCGTCTAGGTGCACCACAAGGTTCGAAAATTCGCTGCAAAACAGTCACAATGGTTTCCAAACATGTTTATGGCCTTTGTCGGGCAACAGAAACCGTGAGCTCGGTGCTGGCCAAGGATCCAACTCAGCCACCCGGTGATGTTGTCAAACGACTGTACGGCCATCACGGCACAGAGCTACATCATGAATCAGATCAAGACGATGTAGCCTTTTCCGCCGATTCCCTAGAATCAAGCGTCAAATGTGGTCGTTGGGGTCCAACAAAGCCCAGCCCGCTCTTCCTACAAACGTTTGCCGACGCTCTTGGCTGTCTGGACAAGGACCCAATGTCAGGAATCGTCTCGCCTCCATTGATGGGATCTCACGGCACTATACCACTAACAGTCATTGCACCTCTGGCCGACGTCATTCGACACTGTTCAAATCTCATCGTGCGTGCGGAAAGAGAGGTCTTTTTCATTACATGCTCGTGGTCACCTTCCGTAGCCCAGCAGCTCATCAGAGGGTCTCTAATCGAGCTCTCGAAACGTGCTGGAAGACGCGGCCAGCGCGTGGTAGTCAAGCTCATGTACGACAAAGCAGTACCGGCGAATGCACTCAACCCACATCAATACGTGAAACCACGGGGCTATACCTCCAAGTCAATCCAGCTCCCATCACCTGAAGAAATCCCCAATCTCGACTTTGAGGTTGTCAACTTGCACAGATTTGTGCTCGGGACCCTTCACGCCAAATTCTGTATCGTGGACCGCAAGATTGCCGCCATAATGAGCAACAACATGGAAGATAACGACAATATGGAGATGATGGCCCATGTCGAAGGACCCATCGTTGATAGCATCTACGATACGGCCTTGATCACTTGGCACAACGCCCTTCATCCCCAGCTTCCATCCAAAGACAATCCAGCGACTGAAGGCGGTTTGCCAACATCTGATGGGGAACCTCATTATCTCGAACGCGGGCCAAGTCGCGATGAACAAGATATTGCTGCCGAAGGCGAGGCGCACAGCCCATTGCCTGAGCACACGCCAGAAGACCCCCATTATGACACCGACTTGGCTGGAGAGATTAGGCGAATGCAATCTTGCTACTCGACTAAGCCCAATGAAACTCGCCTCCAAGCCACAAACCGCCAACTCAATCTCGCAGTCAAGAATCCCATTGAGCCGACTGGTCCGGAGATTCAAGATGGAGATGAAATGGTTCCTTACATCTCCACCGTTACTGAACAACCAGTCCCGATGGCTCTTGTATCCCGTCCTCCATACGGGGCCGTGGACTCGAAGAGCGTTCACGTTCCCCAGAACGAAGCCTGGCTGTCGCTCATACGAAACGCCCAGAAAAACATCTTCATCCAAACACCAGATCTCAACGCTGCACCTTTGATACCCGCACTTGCCTCAGCCCTAAAGAAAGGCGTGGAGGTGACATACTATGTATGTTTCGGCTACAACGATCCTGGCGAAATGATCCCTGGACAAGGGGGCACCAACGATCAAGCCGCACAAGCCCTCATCGCATCTCTGCCACCGGATGGGCCGGAACATGACCTCTTGCATATATACAACTACGTCGGCAAAGATCAAGATCATCCCATTCACCACTCATTCAAATCTCGGTCTTGTCACATTAAGCTTTTAATCGTGGATAATTGCGTGGCTATTCAAGGGAGTGGCAATCAAGACACGCAGTCTTGGTTTCACAGCCAAGAGATAAACATCATGATAGACAGCCAAGAGATCTGCGAAAAGTGGAGAGAGGGTATCGATCGAAACCAGAATACAAAGGCATTTGGGAGAGTCGCCAAGGATGGGATCTGGAGAGATGCACAAGGCAATCCGGGGAAGGGCTATATGGGAAATCCGGGGCCGGTGGCAGGACTATTCAAAGGAGTTACAGGCATGTTGCTAAAGATGAAGGGGCTCGGGGGATTTTAATACAGGTACCTCTTATTTCCTCGGAGCCAGGCTATCATTTTACCTCTCCTGTGTTGCTCTCAAGGTTTAAGCCCTATCGTTATGAAGATGACCCCCTGAGCCACAACGCCCACGGAGTTTTGAGTTTCCCGAGCTGGCGGTGGAAGAAGCTCCGTCTTGGGAAGAGGCGCCGAGGCTAAAGCAATTAGTTAAGGCCTGGATTGGTTCCCGTTTCATCATCTCAGCCTTGTGAGAACTGATATAATGCCACGTGATTTCAGATCGCGTGTCTCGGGCGCCCCACGAATCCGTCCTCCGAGATTCCCTCGAGGCTCTGGCAGAAACTTGGCATCACGATGCAATTGCAGCGCATTAACTGCTCCTATATCCACGTATAGTCAACCTGTCGCCGAGCCTGTCCAGCCACGAACCAGCCATGTCCAGCCCCAAGTCCCCCAAGAGCGACCAGGGTGCCGCCCGATCGTCGCCCAAATCCCCACAGGACGCGCCCGCGACCGCCGACGCAGGGTTGCAGCCAACCAACACGCAGATCCCATTTGTACGCATTCACCATCGGTGTTACTAGACTCGAGCGGACTGAGTGTGTTAATTGCGACAACCGAATAGAACGAAGACGATGCCTACGACGAAGACTCTGCCTTTGAAGACGACGGAAGGTTAGTCGGGACCCCCTGGCCTCGGGATACGCGCCATCTAACGTTGTCCTGCTACCTAGTGTCGTATCGTCTACGGCGTCCCTCTCAGAGAGCATCTTTGACTACCGCAACCTCCACGGCCGAACGTTCCAGAACTCGAAGACAACGGAATACTGGGGTCCGAACGACGATAGACAGAACAATGGCCTGGATATAGCGCACCATTTCATGGTCATGCTCAAGGGCGACAGACTGTTTGACGCGCCCATCAGTCGCCCGTCCAAGGTCTTGGATGTAGGCACTGGCACGGGTATATGGGCCATAGATATGGCAGACGCGTATCCCTCGGCGGAGGTCATCGGCACCGATATCAGCCCGATCCAGCCGTCGTGGGTACCTCCAAATTGCCAGTTCCATCTAGAAGACGCCCAGCTCGAGTGGACATATCGCCCCGAGAGCTTCGACTTTGTCCATATACGCGCCCTCTACGGCAGTATCAGCGACTGGGGCGAGCTATATCGCCAGGCGTACCAGGCATTGGTGCCGGGAGGGTGGATTGAGAACATGGAGATCAACATCCACCTACACAGCGACGTCCCCGAGATCAGAGACGACCCCGACCATATCTTTAAGCGCTGGGCCAAGGTGTTCTGGGAGGCAACCGACATGATCAACAGGACCCTTCGCATAGCCATGAATGGCACCCAACGCAAGCTTATGGTCGAGGCTGGCTTTGTCAACGTGGTAGAGAAGACGTACCAGGTACCATGCGGTGCCTGGAGCAGCGACCCAAAGATGAAGAGGATCGGCGCATATAACCTGGCGTTTATGGATGAGAGCTTAGAAGGCTTCGCCTTGTTCCTGCTACGCGACATAATGAAATGGGAATACGAGGAGGTGCAGGTGTTTGTCATGGAGATGCGCAAGGCCGTCCGCGACTCCAAGATCCGCCCATATTATCTGATGTGAGTATCCCCTTCCCACCTCTGGCTCTTAAATGCTGACTTGCTTAAAGGACCAACGTTTTCGGGCAGAAGCCCGAGGAGTCTAAATAGGGATATAGTTCTTAGTACATTATTAGTATTTACTGCTTCGCTTGCCTTGCAGGCAGAGAGGCGGGTTACAATTTCTCAGTACATGTCATAGGGTAATAACAGAACCTTGGCCAAGATGAACGTCGTGAAATATTAAGTGAGCTGGAACGGGAACTGTCGAATCCCTCCCGCCATGAACCTCGGTAACCACTACCTCCATTCATGAGAAACACATCCCCCCTCACGCAAATCCGAACGTCGCAGTGTCCATCCAAGCAACCGAGCCGCTGCAGTCAAAGCTCATCGCCAACTGAATATTCCCCTGGTCCAACTGAGCCTGTGTCCAGACGCAAGTCGCAGACGTTTGTACAAAGTTGTTGAGAGCATCTGCCGCTGCGACTAAATTCCCTCTCCCGCAGGAGAACTGATAGGTCCGTACGTACACATCGCTTGCCCAGAGCCACACCCTTCTCCGGACGACGAGTATACTTGCTGGAACCGTATAAATGCTGAGAATTGATAGGGTCGATCGGCGATCAGGCAGTTTGGGTCGAGCTCCTGCCGGACAAACTGGAACGGCGAGTAGCTAGGCTCCTTGGTGTATCGCAGTGAAGCGTCTCCCGTATTGAAGACAGTGTCATCAACGGAGAGTATTGCTGGGGTACCAGATGTGACAAAACTCATCCAGGGATCCGTAGTGCCCGGTGGATCAGGGAAATCCCCATTCTGGAGGAGAGCGGTCGGTGTCTGTCGCGCGGCACAGGTCGAAGAGCAAGTAGCGGAGGTTGTAACGGTGGTGCTAGTGAGGACAGTAGTGCTGGTCTTGACGTCTGTGCTAGTTGTGACCGTTGTGCTGGTGGTTTCGGTGACGCTGGTGCTGGTACTCGTAGTGACCCTGGTAGTTAATGTGGTGCTGGTCGAGAGGTCAACTTCGATGATAGTGCTGGTACAGATCTCCGGATAATATGATGAATGGAAGTTGTACTTGTATTTGTACTTTTCTATTACCGTGGTCTAGCTCATGACCACTGGTAAGGCTGCAAAGATGATGAAGATACTTTGGGGAACCACTGTGAGAACGAGCGGAAGGGTATGAAAGAGTTAGGTTGACAGAAAGTTAATTATGTGTCAAGAGGCGCTGACGGTATTTTCAAATCCAGGAGACAATAACATAGCCGTTGCAAGATTGTTGTTTAGATATGCTTTGGACGTTTTCTTCTTGCCAACCGTTGCCATTGTTGTTATGGACCATGAGAGTTTTGAGTGTGCATCCTCATGCAAAGTTTCCTTCCCTCTGGCAAGTCTGTTGCTATTGGAAACTGACCAAGTCAAGGAACTACTTCGGTCATTATTTCATCTCCTATGGAGAGCAGTTTGTTTATACGCGTTCAGACAAAGGCAATGGCGCTTCCTCATGCGCCAGCCGGCCCCTGGAGGCGTTGGTCAGTTTGCAACCAAAGAACTCGGCATCCATTAAAAACTACTGAGTAATAGCATTGCTGTCACAGAAACTTTCTCCTTCTCATAATTACATCCTTTGACCTGCTATGTGTTCTGAACCGCGCAACCCCTCTCAAGCCAGCTACAAACTATGACAATCTCTCTTCCAGTCTTTTCGTGATCATCTTGTTCGATCCATTATTTGTACCCACATGTCGGAAATAGCAAAGAGCCCAAGGTGATTTCGGGCATCCCAGGGTTTGGTTGGGTTGTTAAGGGCCATATCAAAATTACGCATCAGCTGCAGACACAGTCAGCACATTGTCCATGAGTAGCAGACATAGAACAGAGAAGCGACATAAACGTACCTCAAATAGAACTTTTCCTAGCTCAAGATGAGCCACAGGCCTGCCCAAGCATTGGAACCTACCATGCCCAAAGACGAGTTCATTCGTACGGATCATAGCAGCTAGCTTGTCGGGGTCCGAGTTCAACCATCGCTCGGGCCGGAACACCTTTGCATCCGTTCCGTATACTTCCTCGCTGTGATGCATGCCATATGCGCCATATCCAATGGACACGCCTCCCGGCAAGAATATGCTTTCGCCGTTGACGGTAACGGTATCGCCGCCTGGGGGTGTATCACGAGAGAAGACATTGACAGCTGGTGGCCACAGTCGCAAAGACTCCCGTATCACTGCTTGGAGATACGGGAGCTGCTTAGCTTCTGCAAGCGTGATGATGCCTTTTCCAGAAGCCGGGGCTTTGCCTTCGCGAACGGCCTCGTCGACTTCCTGCTGTAGCTTTGCATACACCCGGGGGTTCGTCATAATGTACAAGAGGGCTCCACGGATACCAGTCGACGTTGTATCAGCACCTGCAATGAGCTGCTCGAGGGCCTCTGACCGTAATTCGTCGCCTGATATGCCATGACGGATGAAGGAGGCCAGCATATCGGACCGTTTATCCGTGGGATTAGCTGCACGCTCATCAACAGCACGAAAGCACGCCGCAATCATCTTGCCAAACCCGTTCTTGTCGTTTTCCGAGGGTGCAATAAATTTGCCAATAAAGGGGGCATGAGCAAGCCAGCTAAAGCCCAAAGCAAGAGCAACATTGCCGATGGCCAGACCTTCCTCGCTCGATTTGACGTAGTCATCAATATCCGAGTCGCTTTGCAACATGCCAAACGTCTTTCCGAAACTGATGTCGCTGATTATGTCCAATGTCAAGTACTGCACCTTTTGGGCAAAGTCCATCGGGATGACTTGAGAATCCGAGGAGATATACTTGGTGCGGATGAGGTCAACGAAGTCTTCAACCCGCTTGTCGACGGAAGTTTCGAGATGTAAGTTCTCTCTCCCGGAGTACTAGAGCCTTCGGTAAGCGTCTGGTGCCTTTGTGACTCAGATATAGTAACTTACTCCTGGAGCCATCTGCTTCCTTCTCTGCTCATGCTTCTCATTATCCGTCTGGCTAAAGACGTTATCCCTCCGGTGTTCAATGCGGCATGCATTGTAGAACCAGTCGGAGCGCTTATAGCCGGGCTTGTTGTTCACATGGATCCAGACCTCAGGAGACGAAGTGATCAGGACGTTGGGTGCCACGCGCGCGATGGGACCTGGCGATATCACATGTCAGCCAACATTCCACAGAGGATCAGCTCTCGCGTTTGGTTTTTTACCATATTTACGATTGGCTTCCTCGTAGAATTCGTGGCAACGATCCTGAAGCATTGCCCAGCTATGAGGCCAATCGCTGAAGCCAGTCCAACGAGGACCGCCGAACTGACGAAGCTTGGAGTAGGCGACCAACTTCCTGACGACGAACAGGCCAAGGAGAGCGCAAAGTAGGGGCACTCGATGCTCAGACACGCTCTCGACAAGCCCCATTATCAGCGGCGAAGGCATGATGAAAAGTCCCTACGCGGGAAATCAACCAGCCGTAGTTCCGCTTGCGAAAGGCGAACTTGATACTTGTCGCAGTCTCAAGGAGAAGCCAACGACAATCCGAGTCCGTGAATCCGGATGGTGGGGATCGCCAGGATCCTGCTCCGTGCGTGAAGATGCGGGACGGACCTGTAGCGCAGGGATCGGGGGGAATCGCTTCCTTGGTTCTTCCAGCCACCTAGATTCCTGTCATTAGTAATTAGCTGCTACGCTACACCAAGAGAGGTGAAGCTACCACATCTGATTCTTGGGTAGCAGCGCTAAGCCGCAACTGGCTTCTCCGCCGATGGTCTAGACTCTTGTGCCCCCGACTCCAGGGTACGCGAACTTCAAAGTGAAGAAGTCAATCGTCGAGCCCATTGCAGTTATGCAGCATTTACAAATCTTAAATTGAAGCTTGTATGTCTTATCTCAACTAAATCGATAACAGTTATTAGTAGGTTGCATGATTGTTGGCGTTGCTTGTCGGATCTCTAACACTTCTAGAATCCTAACCGGCGCAAACAAAATGTTACAGACAAGCATCACCACAAACCGTGTCAACGATCAAGCATCAACTGATATGAATTAAAGTTTCGGGCATGTTTCAGATTATGAAAGTAAAGATGAAACACGCCTACTAACTATCCAGCCTACTACAAGCTAAGAAAGAACATGACCCATCTAGACTCTGCAAACGCGCATGGACTTCAACGTGTCTAAGAGAGCAACAGGGTTTCGTGCGGAACATGGTGGTAGAAGGACGCGACAGCAGAATAAGCCTCTCGACAGCCGTTTTTAATATGAACACACGGTCAAGCCCGAGCCGTCTGCTGAATAATGATTGTTTAAGCCCGGTACCTTCGCCCTCATGTTATTGGTGTCTTGGAAGTGCCAGGGGCACGCGCTGTGACACCATGATTGAGCATTTCAGCTGTCTTCGAGATACATGATTGAGGCAACAAATCAACATAGCTTTGTTGATGATTGTTGACATTCTTGAGCTCGTAAAAAATGTTGACCAGTTCTTCTAGATACGATCGAAAAGACTCCTGGTTGGTGCAATGGTCGAAGAGGAACTCGGCGACAGAAAACAGCGGAATGGGCATTAATGGATGAACCTGGACATGGTTATTAGTGACCTGGGACGAGATGTTATTCAAGTTGAGCCTTGGCTTGCCTTTGAGAAGTGAAGGTCTTGCATGGCTCTGGCAAGTTGGATGATAACTCCTGTAGCCTGTAGTGCCCGGTTTTGGGCTTCAACAACCTGGGTACTGGCCTCCATCGAATCGGGAAGCCTCGTCGCTGCCTCTATGATGCCTTTACAGTAGTAGACAACAGCAAACTGACCGAGGATGTTAGCAAATAGCAGGAGGGGATCGTTTGCTTCCGTGAATGATGGATAACGCAGCGATAGTTTTTCAAGCCTGGTTTTGAGCAGGTCGTCTAGCCATTGTTGCTGATCCGATCCTATATCACCGTAGGCTTTTGATATCTTGTTTTGCTGATCGCGTAATAAACTGCGGCCGCAAAGGGTGACCAAGATAAGACACTCGTTGAAGGGAGAATATGCCCCAGAACTAGACTCGGTCATGGCTTCCGATAGGAAACTGCCCAGGACATGTTGACTGCTCTGGAACTTGGAATCCGGTGCTGGGAGGCGGGTACAGACCTGTAGAGGGAGGAATGCGCGTTAGTTTCGTAGCTGCAACTCCGACAGGCGCATTCTTACCACATGCTCGTTCAGAGTAATAGGCCAGTCACTCCGTATCCCGAGGAGATGGTCGAGAAGGTAGGCCATCCAGAACACCCGGCGCTTCTCTTCGGTCTCAATAAAGTCGTCATCGTTTGACAGAGACGGATCGTTCTTGTTTCCCGGTGTATCAATCTCATGAAAGCGCATCGCCTGGATCAAGCGAAATGCTCGGCCGGCGCTCATCCATGCCGCTTGGTGATATGTACGCATCGATTCGCATGTAGCGATAAGTACCCATGCTTGTACTAGTTCCGTGTCACAGCTACGACGTCCGTTGCTCTCAATGCTAAGAGACTCTAGCATCTGCTTAACCTTCTGATAAAGAGGTTCTGTCATGTCCCGAAACTGCACTGAGAGCAAGGTTGCCAGCGTCCACATGACATATTGCAGACATGTACGCGTTGGTGTCTTGGAGTGCAATTTGGACCATGATAGGTACCGCCTCTGGTGTAGAATGGGTATTGAAGGGTGAACACGATCTAGATAGAGTTGATCTCTGCATGGCTGTTAGCTAAAACGTCTTTCTTATAGCCCGGTAAATGGATCTCCTACAGCTCAGCATGCATGATATCGGTGATGTATAGGTCCGTGTTGGGAGTTGAGCATAACATTGGAGTCCATCTAGGAGGGTCAAGTAAAGTGCTGGGAGATAGAGCCGCATCAGCCCCGGGTGCAAATGAGAGGATTTCTTGACTAGCATTAGCCTGATGCTCATTCGAAACCCTCGTCGGAGGCGTTGGGAGTGTAATGTCGAAGCCTCCTCCCGTATCAGCGGTCTGGAGTTGACGTTGCTGTGTGCTAAGACGATCTGATAGTTGAGCCTCAAGATTTACCAATCGATCCTTCAAGGCCTTGATGTAACCCTTTTTGGGTCCTCGGACACCCCGTTGCGATACTTGACATAGCACGCCCGACTGTCGACAGGCATAGCATTGTGGTTGTTGGCCGTCGCATCGCAATTTACGGCGGCGACATTCGTCACACGCGGCTGCAAGGCGTTGCCTCTGTCTGCTTGGAGGAGAAGGTGTCATAGCCCACACTTCAATTCCGTGTCACGCGTCATAGCTTCATGAAAGGTTGCGGTAAGAATCGATGAGAGGCTGACAAGGAGTTCTGGCAACTAATCTCCGTTACATCCGCATTGCAGGGGTGCATGTCATCATCGTCACCATAATATTAATAAGCGTCTTGCACTCACTACTGTGAATTGGTCTATAGCATTATTCCTGACTTGAATGTGTAAGTGACAAATGCTTCCATTGCTCCATAGACCACCAACCGAAGCTTGCGTTCCCTAACCCTACCTATGGATATACAAAGCCTGCCCTAACTCAGCTAAGAAACCGTTGCCTCCATCTTGATTTCAAGTCCTTGAATCCTTCTAATTATGCCAGTTGCCGTGTCCTCACCCGTCGCCTTGTTCCTCCGTGTCGGTCGCTTGTGCGATCTTCGCCCATGCCACTTCTTTCCAGTATCCAAAGCATTCGAAGTCTGGGGTCGGTCGGAGTCCTCAACTTTGATGTCGGTCAATCCTTGAGGGTCTCTAAGAGTTGCTTCCGTGAGTCTAGTGTCCGACTCATTTTCAGAATCGACTTCATCCGCCGGTCGCTCATCATGAGGCATGTTCTGGCTCAAATAGTCTTCGGCCTCTTGTCTTGACCCAAAACTCTTGTGGAGAGCGCCGCTATGGCGATTCACCTGGGCCTTTGTCTCCCTATCAACGAGTATGTTCGTTAGTTCCGAAGGGATTGGTGTGGGCAACGTGGAGCAACTTACTCCCAAGTGTCAAAAATCCCGGTTTGCCTGCCGACAGCAACAGCGTAGAATTTCATGACCGTATTGCTTTGCCGTGGCTCTGATAACGACTTGAAAAGCATGCCAAAAACTCGAGTAGTGCAAAGCTTTACGACTCTGATTTACTTGGGTAGGAGAGTAAGGGGTGGGAGAGTTGGGAGCAAACAGCTTGTTAGCATACGAGAATCCTGGTGAATTTATAGGCAGTTGGAGCCTTGAAAATGGCACACCCATTCTTATGCTGGAGGCCGGCCGTTGTGGCTTGGGTTGCAGTCAGGCGGTTGCGCAGGTGTGGGAGGCCGACCATCCATCCTTCAGCCAATAATGTCTCAGAGTCACCATGTCGGCTGCGAAGGTGCAATAATTGTACGGAGGTTCATGAGTCTGAACACTGCTCGCTAGAACATTCTGTGCAAAATAACACCGAGATACCTGAAGACTGAGCCGGCCAAGAAGTGAGATGCTATGAATATCCATTTTTCACTGGGCACGATAAGGCGCAGCTTAACCCAACCCAAATCTAAACCCAATTTGACGGCCTTATTCCTTCAGCAAAGCCTCAATGACCTTGGCTACTGCGATGCACTTCTCGTCACCATATTTGCCTGCCATAATCTGCACGCCGACAGGTATGCCGTCGACGAGATCAACATCATCTACGCCAACGTTAGCATCCTACAATAACCGTTAAGCAAGTCGATGGTTTCTCACATTGGTTCTTGTTAAACTCATCTGAAAGGTTTCTTGGCTGGTGACTTGTCCAGTCAGATGGAAGCACGTGGTCTTCATCGCGTGAAACAGTCGTCACTGGGATGGAGAGCCCAGCCCAGTCTAGTAGGTTGGACAGAGTTGTGTATCCGACGTACTGGTGGGACTTGACCCACGTCCACGGCTTATAGCCTACCCAAGGAGTAACTGGGGTGATGATCGCATCGACCTGACTTTCATGCCAGCGTTGGAAGTATTCGGCTTTGTAGGCGTCGATATCTGCCTGAAGCTAAAGGGTGAAGTCAAGTCAGATGACCGTTCTTAGCTTGCTTATTGAAACGGATTGCTTACCTGATGCGTTTGCTCCGTGTTTAGGAGATCTGCAGATGTTCCGACAAGCATTCCCTCCACAAGGGGCTCGCCAGACATGTCGCAGAGCCTTTTGCAGCCCAGACCTCCATCAGACATAACGGCCTTCTTCCACAGGTCGTACGCGTAGCCATGTGATGATGCATCCCACTCAAACACTATCAAGGTCAGACGATGCGCAAATCTTCAAATAAAAAAGACATATTCCGAACGTACCCTCGTGCCCTGCCGACTTTAGAGCGGCAATTACTTTCTTGACAGCTCTTTCAATGGGAGGTTGAGGTTTGACAACGCCGTCGTCGAGAATGAATCCGATCTTCAACTTCCGCCCGGGTGGGCTAATAGAGCACTCCTCAGCCCTCCATGGCATAGGGACGACCAAGTTGTCAAGCTCCCAAGGTCTGGCTTCTGGTAGAGCTTGCATATATGCCTCGATCCCTGACAAACTGGAAGCCATAGGTCCAGCACTTGCTAGGACAATCCTTTGCTTGGGGCTGCATAGGTTTGTTGTTAGTGAATGTTTTTGTACTTTATTTCATGGCCGAGAACAATTGTTAATACTTACCCTGCTCGCTCATAAGGGTGACGGGCGTAAGTAGGGGACAGGCCATAGATTCCACAGAGAGACGCCGGAATACGGATCGAGCCCCCAATGTCTGTCCCAATGCCAATTACACTACCACCAGCTCCGATGATAGTTGACTCGCCTCCGCTGCTCCCGCCAGAGATGAGACTGCGGTTAAGAGGATGAACGCATTGTCCAAAGACGTGATTAAAGGAATCCGACATCTAAATATTGTGTTCTTAGCCCAGTGGTGTCAGTGACTGGAATAAATTCTTACCATCAAAGACTGGGGAATATTTGTCTTCACATAAAGGACTGCACCCAACCTGCGCAGCGTTGTTGTGATTCCGGCATCTCGCACGGCTGGCTTCTTGGTTAGGCCAACCCAACCTATCATCCGGCATCAGTCACCCTGAGCTCTTATAGTGCTAGAACTCTCTTATTTACTTACCAACTGAAGTATCATGACCCTTTACATCGACAGAGTCTTTCACGCTAATAGGTAGTCCATGTAGAGGACCGACTGGCTTTCCTGTTCGTTCCAATACGTCATCGAGTCTCTTGGCCTCTTCTAACGCCTCCTCAAAAAACATCTCGGTGCAGCATGTTGTGAGTTGATGTGCAATAGCCGCTCTTTTCGAGAATGCGCTGACAACTTGTAAAGATGAAAGTTGTCCGGTTGAAAGTTTCTGTAGTAGATCTGTGACGTCTGTCGTCTCTGTGATTGCTAACTCGTCGGCTGTGAGGTGTCCCGAGGAGCGTATGTACTGGAGTGGGTTGGATACTTCTTGTTCTGAGGGAATGGGAGATAGGCGCCAGTCTGAGGGGATGCGGGCGGTCTGCTCGGCTCTCTTCTCAGCGGCACGAGCCACGTAATCCTTGGGCGGCGTCTTCGGAGGAGTGACAATACCGTGGGAGATCTGGTCGTGTTCGAGATGCATGGCGGACTAGTCTTGCTGGATAGAAGGCTTGAACTATTGTGCAGTGTATGAACTTGATTAGGGGATAGTGTCTGATGTATAGGCAGTACAATGATTTTTGCGCAAGTTTGATGCTGAAAATGGCCGCGCAAGATATAGCGGAGGGTGGGCGTGTGACTTGTTAGTGGCTTGACTCGGGTGGTAGTCTCTCTGGTTCGCTAGTAGGTAGCTTTCCTAATCCGGAATGCAGTCTAACTAAACGATGCTTATCCCCGAAGCCGGCGATTGTGGGGGCATTCACCCGGATTCGTGATGTGGTTACGCCCGTAACTTTGTGGTCTGTATCACGACGTTCACGGGGGAGCCAAGAGTTGATCATTTCTGAAAGAATCGGTGGTTGTATCGTATCTTCCTTAATCGCGTTATTACAATGTTACAATTTACACCAGTCCTTTATGCCTCCATGTCTCCTCACACTGCAGCCCAGCACCCGAGTACCGGGGCAGTTCTCCCATCTGACAGTTTTGCCAGTAAGACCGGAGTATGTCGCAATGCCACGGGGAGGTTGCGCGCATAGCCGCCAGATAAGCTGGCGTAGCCATGTGGATATAAAACCTCGAACAAGGTGATGCGGACTCGATAGTCCGACATATCCTGTCAACAGCAGAAGCTAGAGTCATCCTGTGGGGTTCCGTATACTCATTGCTGTCCACAGGGTCCTGCCATGTAAGGACAGCTATTGCCGCCGCGCAGCGATATGTGTCGAAGCACTTTCCTCGTTCCGTTGTATCCATTCCCAGTTTCATCAGCTGGCTCATAGCTTGAAGAAGTTGTCCCTGATCGTCTGACTCGCCAAGCTGCTCTTCATCCTTGGCGAGCGAAACGAAGAGCCAGAATGTTTCTGAAGAACACCCTACAGCGTTGAAGAACTCATCCCCCAAGATACTTCGATGCCAATCATCAAAGATAAGCTTATCTTTGGCCCTTGTTCTACTTGTGGAGTGCCTGAGAACCACTCCCACGGTATCCCACCAGCCAAAATAGGCCACTATCTCCGTGAGGCCAGTGATCCGATGTGATAGCGACTCAAGTTCGTCCAAGCTGCTGCAGTGATAGTCGAGTAATGACCGGGCACCACGTAAGTGACAGTCCCATTCACCAAATGCACCGTCCGAAACCACCTCGAAGAAAGCGAAAACAGCGATACCGAGGAAGGCGACTGGGTCTGCTGTCTTTAGAACTTCGCTGAGACTTGCGAGAGCTGCGAGACGATGTATCTCAAAGGTGTCGTCCTCAGGTGAATCTGGCTGAAATGGTGTATATGGTGTATTCTCTACTAATGATGGAGATGTCGGCGAGGTAACATAGGATGCGCTGCCGCGTCCCTTGATGCGTACTTGTAGAAACTCATCGACTCGCGATATTAGCGCAAGAGCTTGATCGAAATCTAACGCCTGAATCTCGTTCGAATCTGATCTTGGCAATGTCCTTGTCGTCTTGAGGCTACGGCAAAAGGCCAATAAACGCCCGATAAGATTATGCTGGTCGGTGGTGAGAGTATGTTCGACAAGGGCTCTATTCCTATCTACCACATCTGCAGTCCTTTCTAGGTCTGCTGTTGGTGATGATAAGACCCTTGGTTGTTGATGATGCTCTATCCTCGTATCCGGGGTATCTGGCGTAGGTTTCGAAGTGGATGCGAATGCTTCGCTGGCCCACACAACTCTTTGCGGATAACCACCGCATGCCAGACCAGACTGGACGCACGGCAGGCACCGCGGCCTGTTGAGGTCGCATTTTACGCCGCGGAGCTTGCAGGTCCGGCAGTCCCGATCTCGGCGTATGCCGCGTGGTTTGCCCCGGGCTTGTCTCGGCTTAGACTTCGGCATGTCGCGACGGGCTGTCGGTGGGGGAACAGAATAGGTTGCCTTCTGTATTCAGGAAGAAAAGAGGTCAAGATATTAACCATGTCAAAAGGTCGGCATCTAGAAATGGCCTCCTTGACTTATCTCTCGCTTGCATATCCGTAGATAGGTCGGGTTTCACTGTGTTATCGAGAGGGATTTGATTGCCTTCCGCATTCGGCAAGGAATCAAATCGTCATAGCTCACGCGGGGCCCGATCCCCCAGCGCCACGGGTCTTCATTCCCGAACTTTGGTCCGGCCTCCGCAAACTATTACGTATTCTATTCTAGGCTTTGGACCTTCAATGCAGCTCTGGCAGACGAATTTCCAATCTCTACCAGGCCATCGGACTCGTTGCTGCTGCGGGGAGAGCAAGGGCCGTCTTCCCCACGGGGAACGGAACAGATAAGGACAGAGAGCGGTGGAGGTTTCAATCTCGCTCTGATTCAAGGCCGATGGAGAGGTTTCCCAATGTAGAAATGGATCAAACGAGCCGTATCATTTGGCGATTGGCACCGGATTTCTCCACTTTGGTCAACCAGGATTTACAGACGCGAAAAAAAACCTGGCGTAACAATAATAAACCCGTCCGTCTCCGCTCTTTGTGCATCCAGCCATCCTGCACCGAATGAGATAAATCACTTCGGATATAGAGCCATCGCGGGTTACTCTTGTTGTTCTGCATCTATTGTCCAGTTGTTGGACGTTGCGACATGGCTCAAGTCCCAGCATCGCCCGAGGCGAGCAAGCCCCCAATGCCCGAGGAGGATGCCCACGACAGCCTGAAGGAGGCGAGCCTTGAGGAGAATGGCGTTGAGATGATGCCAATGGCCGACCACCGGAAGCTCGTCCATCGCATTGATCGCCGACTCATTGTGACGACGGGCTTCATGTACTGCGTCAGTCTGATGGACCGAACCAACATTGGATCTGCCAATATTGCTGGCATGTCAACAGATCTTGGGCTCGATAAAGGTTACCGCTATGTAAATCAGCACAAAGGAATATCGATGTAGATGAGAAAGCTGACAGACCTCACAATAGTCAACAATTGCCCTTGTCTTCTTCGTATCCTTCATCATCTTTCAACCGCCAGCTACCATTCTCTGCCGAAAGGTGGGAGCCAAGATATTCTTGCCCGGAATCACTCTTGCCTGGGGCATTCTATTGGTAAGTACAATTATTTGAAGCCTCCAAGCTATTGCCAGTCACTAACATCTATCGGTAGGTTGGTTTTGGCTTCCCTCAGAACTGGCACGCCTTGGCTGGTCTCCGATTTATCCTCGGAATCCTCGAGGCTGGCTTTCTGCCATGCTGCTTGTACCTCATCTCAACATGGTACACGCGTTATGACCTCCAAAAGCGCGTGTCTGTCTTTTATGCCATTGGTCTCTTTGCTTCTGGGCTCGGCGGTATCATTGCTTATGGCCTGATGCAGATGGTAAGCAGATTCGTGCCGGCTCGTTCTGTAGCGCCTACTCACAAGAATCATAGGAAGGCGTTGGTGGTGTGCGAGGATGGAGATGGATCTTTATCATGGAGGGACTGGTAAATATCCTTTTCTTGAACCAAGTATTGCTATTACTCACATCTCTTCAGATCACTGTTGTCGTTTCCATCATCAGCTACTTCACCATCCTCGACTTCCCCGACCGAGCTCATTTACATTCCAACTTCCTCTCCAAAGCCGAGTGCGAACAGATCCTACAGCAGATTGACGCCGATAGAAACGATGCCGCGAGGGAGCCATGGAACTTCAAGAAGTGGATTGCTTCGGGCACCGATCTGTTGATCTATGGCTACGCGCTGATCTTCTTGTGAGTTACGCTCTCTCCCACTCCTTGTTGATCATGAGGCTCTAACATTCTTTGCTCTAGTGGCTTGACTGCCATCACATACGCCGTCGCCTACTTCTTGCCCATCATTCTCCGTAACCAGATGGGATTCTCTCTTGCGGCTTCTCAATGCCTTGTCGCGCCACCTTACTTCGTCGCAGCGGTTTACATGTATGGAGTTGCCTGGATCAGCGACAAATATCGTATTCGGGGCCCTATCATGATCTTCAACACTATCCTTGGAACAGTCGGGCTATGCCTGATGGTACGTTTGACTGAGTTTATCTGGAGTTATTGAAAACACTGACTCTTGTGTAGGGATTCTGCAAGAATGCTGGCGCTGCTTACTTTGGCGTCTTTCTCATCTGCTGCGGATTCAACACCAATATCCCAGCTTGCATGACCTACCAGGTAAATCCTCACCCCTTCTTCTATGCTGTGGCTGGAACTAATATGCATGCAGTCCAACAACATCCGTGGACAATGGAAGCGTGCCTTTTGCTCAGCGACCCTTATCGGTACCGGTGGTATCGGTGGCATCGCAGGTTCACTCATGTTCCGCAGCCAAGATGCCCCCGGCTATCGTCCAGGCATTTACGCATCCATCGGTTGTGCCGTTTTGACCCTTGTCGTCATCTTTGTCAACACGTGGTACTTTAAGAGGGAAAATGCAAAGGCTGATAGAGGAGAGAAGGTTTTGCAAGGCCACCCTGACTTTAGATATACTCTATAAGACCGAGCAAGTAGAGCGTCATTATCTGGTACCCATGTCGGATCACACACAGAATCAAGTCGTCTGTTTCATCTCGTATATTGTATAATTAACCTACCTTGACAATTTGTTACTTTCAGCGCAACTCTTGGCAGTTGGATCTATTAGTTACGAGTGCCGAAAACAGGGAACTCACTTGCATGCTGTTGGAATGCGCAATACAACTACAAAGAACTTGTGCTTGGAACCAAGTAAATGGGGTTTCCTTTGAAGCATTGCACGGGTTTACTATTCTAACAAGTGCTACGTATCCTCAATAATGCCCTTCAATTGTCATGGTACCCGTCTTGGTAATCAGAAACTCGTCGATCGCCACATCTTTTCCGCTCTCTTTACCGTGCCCACTATCCTTGATACCTCCAAACGGCGCCTCGGCGGAGGAGCTATTACCTGCGTTCTATCTTCATGTTAGTCTCTGCTGTCACAGTATTGTTGTAGAAGAGGTCACTTACCAAGCCGATCATGCCTGCTTCCAAATTCTCAAACATCCTGAAGAGCCTGTCAGTATTCTTGGTAAAGACGTAGCTGGAAAGCCCCAAAGGTGTATCATTGGCCCTTTGGACGATCTCTTCTTCCGTTTTAAAGCGGTAGACTCCTAGTATAGGTGCGAAGATCTCCTCGTGCGTCATGAGCATCTCATCGGTCATGTCAACAAGAATTGTCGGTGCCATGAAATAGCCGTCTCTGTCTTCTCGTTTTCCAGTACCGAGAATCGTCTTGGCTCCTTTGCTGATTGCATCCTGGTGTAGCTCTTCTGCTTTATCCAGACCTCGCGGGGTTGTAAGGGCTCCCATCGAGACACCTTCCTTCATACCATGACCAAGCTTGATTGCACGGGTTTGTTTCACAAGCTCGTCAACGAAGGCCCCAAAGATTCCATCTTGAACGAAGACCCTGTTGGAAGTGATGCAAGCCTGTCCAGCATGTCTCCATTTGAGATTCATCAGCTGGTTCATCGCCTGATCAACGTTGGCATCGTCAAACACAATGAAAGGGCAGTTGCCACCGAGTTCAAAGGTCGTCTTCTTAAGATTCTGAGCGCAGAGACCTGCGATGATCTTTCCGACTCTGGTGCTTCCAGTAAAGCTGACCTTCTTGATAAGTGGGTGTAGGCAAAGGGCCTCAGCCACGGACGGCGTATTAGCCAGACTCGTGGTCAACACGTTAAGAGCACCAGGAGGGAATCCAGCCCGTGTGGCGAGATGCGCGACTGCAACTGCGCTGAGAGGAGTTTCGGGAGATGTCTTGATGACCATGGTACAGCCGGCGGCCAATGCAGCAGCAGCTTTACGCAAGGCCAGAGCGATTGGAAAGTTCCACGGCACTAATGCCGCAGCAACACCGACAGGCTGCCTCACGGTGAGGGCCCTTCGGCCAGGGATTGCGCAAGAAAGCGTCGTCCCGTGAGCGCCGCGATCTGCTTCGCCCGAAAACCACCAAACAAAAGTGAGGGCATAGTCGATTTCGCCACGAGCTTCAGCCAGCGGCTTTCCCGTCTCATGAACGAGGATGCGAGCCAGGTCCTCCCGGGCAGCTAGTATAACCTCGTGCCATTTCATAAGAAGCTGTGCTCGATGCCGCGGAGTTGTTTTTGAGTAACTCTGGAAAGCGGTGTAGCAAGATGCCACCGCTGGCTCCACGTCGGGAGCTGTGCAGTCTGGGCACGAGCCCCATGGCTTGCCTGTACCCGGGTCGATAACCTGAAAATTGTTCCCACCTCTGGCAGACACAAATTTCCCGTCTACATAGGAGTTGAAATGAAGGAGATCGTTATCTTCCAATGTAAATGGTAGCGACTGAGGGTGCGCCTCTGGTTCTTGGGAGGGGGCCATGATGGTAATTCGTGTGAGAGAAGAAGTTGATAAGCCAAAACACGTGTGGTGTGACTGATACCACTGGACTAGCAATGAATTGATACGAGCCTCTTTACGCTTGGGGTGGGCAACAATAAGCGAAACCTCAGGTCGGTGTACTTGGTCTCAATGCCGCAGTTATCCACGGATGACCGCTTTCAAGACCCCAAAGTCATTTCTCTCCTCCGCCAAGTCTCGGCTCTCATCTCAATTGTACCCCACCTTTCTAAGAATGATATCTTGTTCCAATCTGTAGAGTGGATGTCACGATTCGAATGTGCACTAGCAAGGCTCCCAATTAGGAAAGGGACCTATTCCGCCAACAAAATTCGGAAAGCAACCTACGCTGAAGTTAACACAGGGCTTTAGTATCTTAATTCATATCGATTAGCTTCCACAGCTGAGCTTCAACAATTTTGATTGCTTTCCTTTCTCGTCAAGTTGTTTGGTGAGATTCAGGGTGCCATGCATACTCTCCGATACCGGGCTCGGCGCAACTCCTCATCAATCCCGAGGATTTGGACAATATGTTTAAGTCTTGACTAGGTATGGTATCACAGGAACGGTCTCGCGTGTTTTGTCTTGCATTAGTGGCCCCTTTTGTAGAGTTCGGCTAAACATTATGTGCAAACGTCAAGTAAAACACCTACAGCTACCAGTGGCTTCCATGCCTTAACCCCTACTCAAAAAGTTAAAGATAGAAGCACACAGCAGTCTTATGCTTACAGAATTACTTCAAAGAAAACCATTGTTCAGTCAACTCCCCTCTTTCGTACATGTCCAGGGCCTCTCCGTCCATGAGGCCATGCACGTAGCATTCCCCCACGAAAAGGTACTCTCCCTCGGTAGAAGTAGGCCGAACCACGTAGGGAGTCGACCCTCCAAACAACACACAGACAATGTCTGTGGGTTCCATACAAGGCGGACCGATCCCCATGTATCCTGTTGGTGTGATGAAGAATTTCCGTTTATCTGCAGAGCGGACTTCGTAGAGCAACTGGAACTTCCTCCCGGACTCGAATTCTGCACTGGATACGGTTCGAAGAGTTTCCAAGAATCTTGTAACAAATTCGAAATCGCCATTTCCTGGATCAAGGGAGCTTAAGCTTTCCCGGAACCAAGCTTCCGTGCTAGCCTCCTGGAAAAAGGGTGCCTGGGGAGTTTTGTCGGCACGAGATTCAGTCGTTCGACGAATAATATCAACTATTCTCTTCAAACAAGCGCTGTCCGGGTCGTCTTTAATAAGCTCGAGAATGATGCTGTTAGCTGCATATCCAGCAAACTGGCCCAAATGATAGTCGCCTGATCCAATGCAGGGAAATGAGTCGTCATCGACGCTCCGACCAGCCGCCAGCGTCAACACAAAAGGACTAATCAAGTTGCACCCATACATGCTTTGGACCAGTTCGCTCTCTCCCATCACCATGTCGAACGAGTCCAGTATTTGGCTAAAGCTGGATCCGAGGCGTGTCTTGCCGACGAGCTTCAGTGAGTCGATGTTGAACCCTTTCAAGGCTAGGACCTCAAAGGTAGATTTCGTCTCGTGTATAACATCACGATTTCTTGTAGCGCAGAAGTCGAAGTCGACAAATGAGCCTGTCTCGGAGTTGGTCCATATAGGTACCCAGAATGGACACTCGACCGTGGAGGCGTCGTGAAGGCCGGCATAGCTCAAGACGTCAAGCTTGTTGGTCCTTGAAATGAGATGCAAAGCCAACTCGGCGTAAACCTCTTTGTCGCTCTTATTGTAATCTGCGACGATGCCGCGTCGTGTATCCTCTACTAGACCGATCAGGGCAAATATCCTATCTCTCTTGTCGGTCGACTCGTAACCACGCGTCGATACCATAAGCTGCATCCAATCTTGGCTGTGGTTGACGAGTACCATACTGTTAGAAAGATCTAAACTCGGGCTCGGCGATGAGAGGCCGGTATCCTGTCGAAAGAAGCCGCTCCTAAACCCCCAATCATGGACTAGGCGAAACTGCCGCCCGGGGATAACAGATTTGCCCCACAAGATCTGAAAATCCTCTGCGACGACTATTTCTTGAATGATCCATACCCTAGTGAAATAGGGGAGCTTAAGCAGATGGTTAAATGCCGTCCAAGAAGGCGAGTCTCGGGTTGGGAGTCGTAGCCGTTGCAGTTCTTCGTTACTGGGGAATGTGGAGGACACCAGGTCCACTCCTTGCAGGCTCAGCATTGCCATTCTATGCACAACATCTACTACAAGTTTTGCCTCATCTAAAGGATCAGGCCCAAGCCATGCGTCGACAATTTGAGCGCCCGAGTAGATATTCCGCATCATACTAACTTGCTGTGAGCGCTCTTCGATATTGGCCTGATTGATGCAGATCTGGTCGATCCAAAGGATTCGTGGCTTGTCAAAGTATCGGAGGCGCCGTAAGGCTACGTCAAGGCTCTCGGTGATGGGAAAGTCTAGGTCGTTGCAGCTCATGGATCGATTGCGGTCTAGAGCTCCCCAAGTGTAACTCAATGCCTCATATGGAGGAGCGTTCTCGAACACGTGGGTTTCAAGATAGCCTTGGAGGTGGTCATCCTCTTGACCCGGCTCGAGAGTAAAGACTCGAAAAGACCTGTTGTTTGGTAACTCTTCGTAATGAAATGCCATCCCGGCCACTATGACACTGGTGCATCAAGTTCTGGGGTTAAAGGGCTTGGTGGCGTAGGACGAAATGGCGACCGTGAGCGTGTCCAGAAGTCACCCGAAAGGAACGGAAAATCTTAACAGCTTAGATAAGCGCGTTTGATCGGAGGACACAAAGGCCTCATTTTGTCATTTCAATACTCACTCTAATCACACGAAAACTGAAACGGGATCCTCATCACGAACGACTACCGCACATATTATTTACCTGTGCTACTTGCAACTCCTCGTTTCTTAGTACTCCAAACCCTCTCTAGCTCGTCCTGCATCCTCTGTACCTCGCCATAGCCTATCCGCCGCCGCATCTGGCCCAAAGCTCGCTGTATCACCGCCATGTCTTCATCCGAGTTGACGGCATATCCGAGAATTAACAAGGGCCAAGCCCCAAGAAAGCAGCGTGTCCATTTATCGACATCCTGGGGCTGCCGTAAGATTTCCAAGCACATGTCAATCTGCCATCGAGACGACCGGTTGCGGCTTGACATATTGAGAAGATCGATTGGCAGTTGGTATGTAAAAGACTCCGCGACCAGATCTAGGAGCAGTGAAGTTGCCAGAATGACCAGGTCAAACGTGTGTGCAGCAGAGGTGGAAGTGAGACGCGGCGCATCCCTTGGCAGAACCAAAGCCTCCCAATAGTCCATTTCAGATCTAAGAGTGGCAAGACGCTCGGGGTATTGCTCGTTGGGCGAGTTGTGGAAGTTAATAATACTTATTTGCAGACGGTACAACGATATGGGAATGCCTAAGACCGGGCTAGATGTCGCATATAAAGGATCCTGATTGCTTCGCGGTACCAGTAATCCCTCAGCACGCGTGATGAACTGAGTATCGACGTGGAAATACGGCGCAAAGGGCCTCCGCGTCGATAGTAGAAAGGCCTGGTAGAGTATGCTCTCTACGATGATGCGGTTGAAGCCTTGGGTCATTGATATCGGCGACGACCCGTCCTGGCACAAAAGGTCAAGCAGTTTCACGGCACCAGATACGTGGTTTCTTGGATCAACCGAGGCATCGAGACACCAGAGCTATGGCAAGGTCACGTCAGCAACACGTCATCCCATAGATCAGAGAGCCCATACATCGTAAACGTATAAGAAGATGACGGTGGTTAAGAGTGAAGAATCTGGGCGTTTTGAACCTGGTTGGAACTTGATCAAGGTCTGGTTCAGCTCATGGACAGCTTGGGAGTAATATTGGAGGGCGACCCTCTGATAGTGATTGTCGTTTAGGAGTACATGTTTATTGGAGGCGCAACAAGCCAAGACGGCATGCTTGACACTTTGGCACCGGAGCATCATGTCGACAAGCTCCGATTGGCTCTGTTTTATGTACTCGTTGCTGCTCGTAGGAAGGACAATAATGGAGAACCAGTAGTTGAAGAGGTGGGACAGCAGCTCCGACTCTATCCCTGCTTGGAAAGGAGTACGGCATGGAGCAGGCGACATACTGCGACGGGATATGAGGGCCTTGCGGCGCATATCAGAAGGAGGCTGCTGTTGGACTTCTTCTGACGGACCACTGGAGCAAGAGTCTGGGCTTGCGCGGGCGCGATGCCGTCGATCACATAGATCCATCGCGGTCGGCCAAACACATTGGCGTCCAAAAGCGGAGCAGTTGCGACATGATGGCTTCTCTTCGCCGCATTTGACCCTGCGTTTTCTGCCTGGGAGGTCATTAGTATCTGGTTCGTGACATGCTCAGGCCATCTCACAAGTAAAGCATCCAGTCTTGGCGCGTAGTTTTGGGTTAGCCATGGCAGATTGAGCTATACTTATATAGATTTGATACGTTGAAGTCGACTTTCCTCAAGAAACGGAGGGAAGGTTGGGGGTGATAAGGTCGTCGCCAGTCTGCATCCAAAAGCGGGGTTGCATGGATCCAGCAGATCCTAGATATGATATCGGTCCGCTGTGGCGGTCCGCGGCGGACTAGAGCAGAACCGGACTGATAAAAGTCTGGCCGTCGACTCGTTACCAAAGCAAGAGGCCGTTAAATCCTGTCGGTATAGCAATGAGCAGAAGCATCACAGAAAAACAATGATCTCGGGCTAAATACGACTGGCGGTAAAATTACAAGACGCAATCATCTCTAGTATTGAAGCATAGGCAGCTAGGAAAGGATAATGCCATCATCAATTATAGAAAATGAATGTCTGGGCAACAAACTGAAACTACATTAAAAACTAGGAACAAGCACAATTTGGGTGCCTTGGTTCCCAGAGCAATCACTGTACGCAACAGAGTCCATCCATCTCATGCCTGGATGATCTTGGACAACAGTGCCGTTGCAGCCACTGTCTCTTCGTCTCGGAAATGTTTTCCAACAAGCTGCAACGCAATTGGAACATCAGCAAAGCTCTCGGGTACATCTAAAAGTCGTAGTCAGCGTCTACTCGGTAACAATATCGTACCCAATGTAAACCAACTTACATTTCTTGTACTCTGTCTCATCCACCGCTGAACGAGGCTGGTAGCCCTCCTCCACAACGTCAATCGCTGGGTCGGCCTTAAGCCCCGTCGGAAACGCCACGCAGGGCTGGTCGAGGATGTTCCAAATGGCTGTGTAGAGCCAGTACTGTCCAGTACCTAGAGCAGCCGCAGCGCCGACATATGCGGGGCAGAGAATGAGGTCGACGCCTCGTTCCTTCATGATTCGATGGTATCTGGAGACTGTTAGTTATAAAATTTATTGGCTAGTTCGGTGCAGCACCTACTCTTCTCGGTAAGCATCCCTTCGAGCATTGAGTGCCCAGTTCTCGGCTATGGAGAGGGCCTCTTGACGGGAGACGCTGAAAGCAAACTGTGTCAATGGAGCAATGGGTTCTCCACCCTGAGCCAAGATGTCTTTCTGCGTACGGGCAGCATCCGGAAAGTAAAGTGCCGTGACAATATCGAGTCCTTCACTGTGATTGTAAGGTTCAAAGTCGACTACCTTAACGCCGGCCCGTCTGAGCCTAGCGACGGCATGCTTGAGAGCGCGGGTCACAGGCGGATGGGGGCGGACTAGTCTAAAACCACCGATTAGTAAATGCATCGAGCAGGCTCACGAATCTACAATTATGATTTCGCGCGGGATGCTCACCCATCGTCCCAAATGATCCCCACGGTAATCTGCTCAGGTGCGAAGGGCTCGATCCTCTTCCAGGGCAGAGGCACCAACGATGTCTCCACCTCCCAAGGCTCCTGGTCGAGTACCGCGCTCTGGAAGAGGTTCAGGTCCTTTACACTATTCGCAAGCGGAGAGATGACACAACGGACGCTCTCCTGTCCGTCACCGGCCAGGCAGACTCCCTTATATGGGTTTCGTAGCGACGTAGTTCGAAGGCCGTAGGCGCCGCAGAATGCAGCCGGTACCCTGACAGAACCACCAATATCAGTGCCAATGCCGAGAGCAGCGCAGCGAAGACCAAGAGAAGCGCCTTCACCACCGCTTGAGCCGCCACAGGTAAGCGCTCGGTTGTGAGGGTTGACCGTTGTGCCATAGATGGGATTGCTACAGTCGATATGCTAGAGAAAATTAGCTATAGGATTTAACGAGGGCTCGCTTGCGGCTTGGTCTTACCATGACGCTCTGCGGCTCGTTGGTCCGCATGTGAAAGACTGCGCCGGCCTTCTTGCATAGCTGGATCATGAGTGCATCTTCTTCGGCAATGTTATCAATCCAGGCAACATATGCCGAGTGAGCAATGCGGCCCTTGAAACCAATATGCTCCTTGGCAGAGATGGGAAGGCCATGCAAAGGCCCCTTGAGCTTGCCGGTGGCCTTGAAGTACGCGTCAAGTTCTGCGGCGGCACTCAAGGCTTCGTCAACCATAAACTCAGTCGCCAAATTTGTCAGCTGATGTGCAACATGGGCTCGCTTGAGAAAGGCTGTAGCAGTCTCGACAGCTGTAAGCGACCCCGATGCCATTTGCTGAACCAGCTCCGTTGCGCTGGTGGCTGTGATCTCTAGCTCGCGATGTGTGAGTAACTTGCATGTCTCGATGAAGGTTGAAACATTCAGTTGACTGGCAGGTGGAAGCTCCTTGGGAGACAAAAGCCAGGCCGGGTTCAGAGAATCTTTGAGGATCTTGCGACACTTCTCGGCCTGGATCTCCCAGGGAGCCGGAGCCAAAGAACCCATTATTGAAAGAGATGAGAGGATGATATTGGCTGTATGAGAGTCAGATAGAAGGCTATGGATGTCCAGTTATGAATAGAAAATGGATCAGTATAGACAGCGAACTAAAAGACATGGCTTTATATGTGAGCCTGCGGGGTTGCAGTCCTCCGGGGAGGTTGTGCTTGAGGTTCGCGGACCGAGGCCAAGCCATTTCTCTAGAGCGTCGCCTGCTTCTCGATAGCCGCGGTTTGTCGCATCAAACACGACAGCATCCGGAGATGTAACTCGATCGTCATCCCTCAGGCCGAAACCAGACCCTATCTTGATGCAATCACTAGACAGCCAATAATCTCCTCGCTAGACAAGCTTCCCTCAGTGATAGTGCTAACCGCAATCTCCAGGGAGGCTATCTCGGCCCACCTCGCAATTCCAACTCATTGGCCAAGGGCCTCGCTATTGCTGTGGATTGGCTATGATTATGGTGGCATGTTGACCGTGGACCATTCCCCCGGATCTCCCTATCTTCGGCCGGGTCCAGACCCTGACGAAGCTAAAGCTCGCAATCCTTCATGACTGGCTGCTCCCCCGCAAAACCACCTGCGAGGCTCCACCCCCGGGTTTTAGTCCAAGATAACTGTGCCAGAATGGGTCATGCGAAGTGTGTCGTTGCCAAGTAGCGGGATCTCAGAGTCGGCCTGGATTGATACGCGGCTCTGAGCCATGGATAAGCCCAGATATCGCGACTTCAGCCCTCAGTCGGGTTTGGAAAATATGTATATATACCATAGGCATCTCGGCACAGCGACTGAACAGCTCATGGATTTTCTTCCTCCCACGGTCCATCAGAGTCAACTACAAGATCTCTCTCACCCCAATCTTGTCCACTACAGTTTACAACCTACAGTTCTTCCAGTGTTGCCAACAAATCTCCGGGATGACTCCTCCGGTTTCTTTAGCAACCCCATCGCCAGATTTCATACCAGGTACCGTCCACCTGGTTGATCTCGATGGCACCATGCACTCCCGCCATGGCGACGGCAGGACTCGTGACATTGTCCTTGTCCCAGCACCTTCGGATGACCCCGATGATCCGTTGAACTGGAGCCACCGGAGAAAGACTCTATTCTTGAGTTGCCTCTGCGTGTAAGTTGTGACTAAGAAAACTCCCGTCGATAGGTGACAATTGGCTAACATGTCTATTTCACAGATACTGCCTTGCAGTCGGCATCGCGTCGGCCGCCATCTACTCGGTCCTCGTCCCAATATCGGCTGCCACGAATCTCACTGTGGGCGACTTGAACACTGGAACTGGTTACATGTTCTTGGCGTTTGGATGGGGCTGTCTGATCTGGCAATCACTGGCTCAGAAGCTAGGAAAGCGTCCAGTGTATCTTATCTCATTGTTGGGCACTCTGGTTAGTCTGCACACGCGCATGTCGAGATTCATTACAGCTTACCAGTTCACTATTAGGGAATGATGCTCTGGGCTCCTCACGCAAAGAGTAATGGCCAGTGGATTGCGAACAAGGTCATCCAAGGCATGTTTGGTGCACCCATCGAGTCTCTTTGCGAGATTTCCATTGCCGATGTCGTAAGTCACTTCGCAGACGTCCCTGTCCTTCCGCTGATCAAGTCGATAGTATTTTACTCATGAGCGAGGCACGTACGTGGGGCTTTATGCCCTGTTCTTGGTTGGGTCCAACTTTCTAGCTCCCGTCATCTCTGGTTTCATCAACGATGGGCAGGGATGGCAATGGGTTCTAGTATGCTCTCCTTTATAGTTCGTCATTCAAGACGGGGGCTAATCTCGACAACAGCATTGGTGCGCGATATTCAACGGCATCGGATTTATAATTGTTCTTTTCTTCATGGAAGAAACCAACTACCAGCGTACTGTCACTGCACCCGTCGCAGACCCGGACCAAGCAGACGTTCCAACAGATAAGACGCTTGGTCATGCATCCGATGAAGAAAAGGCTGCGAGGGTGCAAAGCACAGCAAACACCGACATTGGCCACGGGACCATTCACCCTTCTGCCAGAAAGTCGTACTTTGAGAAACTCAAGATCATCCGCCGACAAGATCTACGGAACAAAGTACCTTTAACCAACATGGTACTCCGAACATTCTCGTACTTTTTATTTCCGGTCGTCGTGTTCTCTGGCTTCATGTACGGGGCCGTAGTGTGCTACTTCAATGTTTTGAACGCCACCGCGTCTCTCATTCTTTCAGGCTCTCCCTACAACTTCTCTTCGAGCATGGTCGGCCTTTCATATATAGCTTGTCTCATCGGAGTATTCCTAGGGTAAGTTTAACATCAGATCTGGCGGAAGTTTGCTAAAACTGAATTGCAGAACATATTACTCCGGTCCATTAGGCGACAAGTTTGTCCTCTGGAAAGCTCGACGAAACAACGGCATCATGGAACCCGAGTACCGTCTCTGGTTGTATACTGCTCTGGTTATCATGATCCCCGGAGGCATGATCCTCTGGGGCGTTGGTGCTGCTCACCAGATCCACTGGGTCGGCATGCTGTTTGCCATGGGCACGCTTGCAGCTGCAATTACTATCGGATGCCAGCTGCCCATCAGCTACTGCATTGATTGTTACAGAGACCTTGGAGCTGATGCGATTGTCACCGTAATTCTTATCAGGAATACCATGAGTTTTGCCATTGGCTATGGGTGAGTTACTACTATGCCCGCATGGCGAATGTCTACTAATGCACACAGGGTCACGCCTTGGGTCACAAACATGGGCTACCAGAATGCCTTTCTCGTCGCGGCTTTTACTGCATTTTCTCAGCTATCCTTGTTCCTTGTTTTCATCAGATGGGGTCGCCAATTCCGTAAGGCTAGTGTCGCGCGGTACTGGAAGCATGTACAGCAAGTCAAGGCCGATGGCTTGCTCCATTAGAGGACCAGTGGTCGTCACCCTGCTTCAACACTACTTTGGAAGTACGCAAGAGATGAGCAACAGAATAATTGGGAGAATTCGAGTATTGTATTCAAGAAGTCATCGCTGAAATTATACACATCGACCACCGTCCACCTTCCGACAGTGATTAGCGTCTCAGTCAAGTCAACATGACGGGAAGAACATACCTCCAGATCAACTCCTGTAATAAAGCCAGCCTCATCACTAGCCAGATAGCAGCAGGCGTTGGCAACATCGCTGGGGGTTGACGGCCTGCCCATTGGGATTGTAGATACAAAGCCCTGTCTGTTCTCTTCTGTATCCGGCTTACCGATGAAGAGATGTGTCCTTGAATTATATGTGAGCAAGGATGTAACTGGCGGGAAGATGCGCGACAAGGCTCACATTCCAGTGCTGCCAACAACGGGCGAGACCGAGTTGAAGCGTATCTGCCTGGGTCCATACTCTACCGCCATGGTCTTTGTCGCGTTGATGACTGCCGCCTTGGAGGCGTTGTACCACGTCAGCTCCGGTCGTGGCCGGGTACCAGCAGTCGAGGCGACCTGGATAAAGCAGCCGGGTCGCTTCTCCTTCAGGAAGTACGGGAGCAAATTAGTAGTAGAGTGGTAAACACCCTTGACATTGACGTTCATGACGAGGTCAAAGTTGGCCTCTGTCACATCCTCTGTCGGCTTTTTGGAGTACGCGGCGCCAGCATTGTTGACGACAATGTCGAGCTGCTTGAACTTGTCGAGTGACACGTCAAGCGCACGCTTCCAGTCTTCGGGCTTGGTAGCATCGGCACGTACAAAGACGCAGTTCAATTCAGCAGCGACAGCTGTGCCCTGCTCCTCACTGAGGTCGGTGATGACGACGTTGGCGCCCTCGGCGATGAACTTGGTTGCGATGCCCTTGCCGAAGCCTGATGCGCCGCCAGTGACGATGGCTGTTTTTCCTTGAAGACGACCTGTCATTGTGATTATAGAGGAGGAGAATGTAAACAAGGAAACAGGTGTAGAGTACCTAATGACGCTTCAATGTCTCTCGGATCACTCTCGGCATGTCAGGCGCAGGCGGTACACTGTTGATATAGCTCCTCATAGATTCCTTTCCCCTCTCGGCTCTTACACCTCGCAACCTGTGCAACTCTCAACTGAGCCCTGTGCATATGCAATATTCATCATTGGCTAACAGAGATCAAAGATGGGGCATGGCCAACCGTGGAGAGGTGGGGTAAGAAGCATCACAGGAACAAAAAAGGGTGCCACTCGGCCCCATCTCCAAGACACCCCCTCAGTTGCCGATCTGCACCGCGCCGCAGAACTACACGCCGAAGTCGGAATCGTGGAATTAAGCCGGGCAGAGACGGATTTATCAAGGTCCTGCCTATGGTGATGCTGCTGGAGTCCCCCGAGAACTCTATCACTGCAACTCCAGATCTCAATCATGGCCGACGTCAAAGCTTTGCGCATTCTCGTTCTCCCCGGCGACCATGTCGGACCCGAAGTTGTCGCAGAATCGCTAAAGGTTCTCGACGTGGTTGAAGCAAGCCGTCCAGATCTTAAATTCGAACGATCCACAGACATTGTCGGCGGATGCAGCATCGATAAACACGGTGTTCCTGTCACAGAGGCCGTCTTGGAAAAGGCCGCCCAAAGTGACGCTGTGCTATTCGGCAGCATTGGAGGCCCCGAGTGGGCAGGCGTAGAGCCAACGCCGGAATCGGGTCTCTTGAAGCTTCGTCAGCGACTCGATGCCTTTGCCAATCTCCGACCATGCGAGATTCTCGTTCCCTCTCTCGTCGGCGCATCACCAATCAAGCCTGAGCTTGTGGCTGGTACCAAGTTCATCGTGGTGCGAGAGAATTGCGGCGGCGCCTACTTTGGCAAAAAGGAGGAGCAGCCAGATGAAGCTTCGGACCTTTGGGTCTACTCCAGGCCAGAGATCGAGCGACTCTCGCGTGTTAGTGCCGCCGTTGCCCGTATCCTCCATGCCAGCAACACCGAGGCCGACAAAGGTAGCAAGCCAATTGTCTGGAGCGCGGACAAGGCCAATGTCCTGGCTAGTGGACGTCTATGGCGCCGTGTGACGATCGATATCTTTGAACGTGAATTGTCAGACGTTGAACTACGACATCAACTCGCCGACAGCTTAGCGATGCTGATGGTTCTGGACCCAAAGCGATTCAACCACAGCGTCATCCACACAGACAACACCTTTGGCGATGTACTCTCCGACATCTCAGGAGGCATTACTGGTACTCTTGGTACACTGCCTAGTGCTAGTCTGGCTGGGGTCCCTGGTGAGGGATCATGCAAGGGCATCTACGAACCAGTTCACGGAAGTGCACCAGACATTTCGGGCAAGGGACTTGCAAACCCAGTTGCGCAGATATTGAGCTTGGCTATGATGCTCCGCTACTCTTTCTTGCTGGAGAAAGAGGCGAGTGCTATTGAACAGGCCGTCATCAAAGTCTTGGACGCGAAGGATTCTGGCGGTCTGGAGATTAGAACCGGGGACCTGGGAGGGAAGGCCACCTGCAGTGAGGTTGGCGATGCCGTTTGTGAAGTGCTTCGAACCTTGTTGAGCAAATAGACATATGAAATGAAGGCTTCTATGTGCCTGCTAGACTATGAAGAACCGCGTATAGCACCATCGAATTACAAAACGTGAAGCTCAACTGGATACGGTGCTCAGCGGCTGAGCGGAAAACTCACCCAAAAGTCGGTTAACTGAACCCGCAATCCTGCGCTTCGCCCAACCCTTGTTACCCCGCAATCGGACCCATCAGCATGCCAGTTGTGTTGTATTACTTTGGGTCTCAAAATCGGGGCTCCCCCGAGGTATAAGTGTGGTCATGTCCTCCGCCGATCACTTACCCAAACACCCAAATCTCACATCTCAACTGGCCGCTCCAGAAAATACCTGACAAAATGGCTGTCGACAATGACTTGTCATCTCATGCACAACATGAGAATGACCCGGAGTCGCTTGAGCTCAAGGCTTCCAAGGCACATATCGAGACGCCAATCTTAGAGTGCCCCCCTCACACCACGGAGCGGAAATTGGTGACCAAGATTGATCTCCACGTCATCCCGTTTCTGAGTGTTATGTATGTGCTGGCTTTTCTAGGTAAGTTAACCTATTCTGCCTCTATTCAGGACAATACTGATAGCTCAGACCGGGTCAACATATCCAACGCCAACGTCTTTGGGTTGTCAGAAGAACTGCACCTCGATGGCACGCTTTACAATAACGCCCTTGTCATCTTTTTCGTTCCATACGTCATATTCGAGATTCCTTCAAACATTTTACTCAAGCGATTGAAGCCTCACGTTTGGCTCAGTGCCAACATGACGCTATTTGGCCTCGTCACTTTGGTCCAAGGCTTTGTGCAAAATTATGGTGGGCTCATGGCAACTCGCTTTTTTCTCGGCCTATTCGAGGCAGGCATGGTTCCGGGAGGTGAGATCAGATTTTCCAGCTTACTGCGGGATGGAGTTTTTCATAGCTAACCGTCTCCTAGCCTTCTATCTGTTGGGCATGTGGTACCGTCGCCATGAGGCTCAAAAGCGCTTCTCATTCTTCTTCTCTAGTACCAGTCTTGCAGGAGCCTTCGGAGGCTTGCTAGCCGCAGCAATTGGCAAGATGGAGGGTATGCGAGGCTATAAAGGCTGGCGTTGGATCTTTATCATCGAGGGAGCCATCACAGTTGTCTGCGGCCTTGTCTTCTACTTTTTTCTCCCCGACTTTCCAGAGGACACAAAGTGGCTGACCGATGACGAGAGAGCCTATGCGTCAGCACGACTACAAATTGAGCAGGGTCGCTCAAGCGTCGAGAGAAAGGTGACCTTCAAGGATGTCATTCAGACACTCAAAGATTACAAAGTTCTCCTCGGTGGCCTGATGTACTTCTCGTTGGTTGTTCCTGTTTACGGCTATTCTTACTTTGCGCCCGCCATCATCCAAACCTACGGATACAGTCCCATCCAGACCCAGCTTCACAGCGTCCCGCCATGGGCGGCGTGTTTCGGCTTCTCCATGGTCGTTGCGTACCTATCCGACAAGACCCAACATCGAGTTGGGTTCGCCGTTGGCGCTGTCTTTGTCTGCATCACGGGGTTCGCCATCTTGCTAGGCGCCGACGTCGACAATATCGATCTCAAGTACGGAGCCCTTTTCTTAGCCGTTAGCGGTGCTTTTACAGCTACGCCTATCCTAGCTTGTTGGTTCGGTATGAACCTTGGAGGCCACCACCGGCGGGCTACTGGAAGCGCATTCCAAGTCAGTTTTGGAAATATTGGCAGCATCATTGGAGTCTTTACCTTTCGCAAAACGGATGCTCCGAGATATGTGTCGGGTAATTCCATGTGCATTGGCTTTGCCGCCTTGGGTGCTCTCTCCTGTAGCCTGTACGCCTTGGCTTGCATGCTAGAGAATAAGAAGAGGGATAGAGGTTCACAGGGCGCGAATCTTACCGAGGACGAAAAGGCAGAGCTGGGAGACTTGTCACCTGACTATAGATATCTTTTCTAGGGACAAGGTAGAGCATAGACGGTCACTGCCGTGCAAAACCTTGCAATTCGGCATTTGGAACACAAGAGACCGATGGGCATGAGTGATTCATTTTAGCATATAAGGTATGAAACCCCAAGGTACATTCTTAGATATACAAGTGAAGGAAATAAAAGGACCATCTTCCATCTAGCTCACAGAGCATAGCCTCCTAGTGTCGGCCCAGAATCCAAGACGCTCGGAAGAAAGAGTATACAAAATGCCCAGGCTGCCCCAACCATATATTGAGTTACGCGTCCTAACCAGAAGGTGCACCGGACATAACCGCCTTGCAGTCATCGATATCTAGGTTGGAAGTCCGTCTTGTAGCAGAGTTGCTCATTGGCGTTATCGTCTAGGGGGCGGGTTGTGGAACCACTTCGTAGACCACGGTAGACGTAGCTGTTGGATCGCTTGTGGCTGAGGAAGATTCGGCCGATGTAGTAATAGTGGCAAGAGTCGTGAGGGTTGGTGTGTTGGCATATATGTTTGCATATTCGGTAGTGGTAGTGGTGCTGGTGCCGGCATCCGCTGTAGGGGTATCGGCGTACAAGTTCACATCGGAAGTGGTAGCAGAACTAGCCACCGCAGTTGGCGTGTTCGCGTAAATATCCGCGTATTCGACAGTGGTACTAGTGCTAACGGCAGCAGTTGGTGTGTCGGCGTACAGGTTGATCGTCGTGGTAGGCGCTTCAATGCTCGTCTCGGTGGTGGTCCTTGGCCTGCAGGGGCCCGCGACGACAGCCTGAAGCGCGGCGAAAAACGACAAAACAAAAGTGACCTTCATGATGAACCTGGTTGGTTACTGGACACTAAAGGGTGGTTGGGTTACAGAGAAGTAAGAGAAAGGAAAGATTGGCAGTGACAACCTGGGCCGGTAAATGAGGGACGGCCAAACGGTACAAGGAAGCGAAAAAGCAGGGCGAAAGTAAGGATGAGTAGGAACTAGGGAAGGATGGCGGGAGATCGACCATATCCTCGAGGTTATATGTTGGATCAATGAGAACAGGCCAGGCCGGGAAAAGCAAAGTCTCGCGGCCAAACAATGTGGAGTTTTGAGAATTCAGGGTGAGCTAAAATAAATGAGGCCATCGATTGCCGTCAACAGACTGTGGGGAGAACCCCAGCTAGCACCATCAATAGTCTTTAGGGCTGGAGTAGATCCTCATTAGAGCCGACTAAAAGAAATTGTAATTAGACGCCACAGGCCCGGACGGTTGGACGGTTGGTCAATTCACGCCGTATTCACAGATTAATTTCCATGCGTTGGCGCCGTGCGTCTCAGGTCTCATTAGCGCAAGCCTTGCCACGACCTGAGACCGACAGTGTAGCTGAGTCTTGGCAGCGTCATGTTTACGGCAGTTTGCCCAAAATCCATTAAGCGAGTTTTGTGGCATCATGCCTTGTTGTTTACACTGATGAATACTTCTAGAATTTAGATGACTCGTTGCAAGTGTATGGCGTGCCGCAAAGCCACTCAACGTGCTATATGATGACTGTACGGGTAGATGTAGAGTCCCACTTTCCTTCCCGAAACCCCGAACGCGCGCTGGTGGCCACCAACGCCGTGACGCATTGGTAGCTAGCGACCAGAACTGTGTTTCAAGGACTTGGCCTTAATGTTTATAGTTACTGCTGAGGCTGTCCAGGCTGCTCCAAACCTCCGAGAGCACCACTCTCCTTCAGGATCCTATCAAGAAGTGCGTGAGCTTCCTCGACAGCTGCTGCGTCAGCGCCAGAGCGGCGACCAAGACCACCGCCGCCGAGCAAGCCCCCAAGGAGGCCAGTTAGAGCATCAAGAGGACTCGCTAGGCAATATGTTAGTCTGCGAATTCTGTGTTGCGCAATTGCGCGAATGGCAAGGATTGTGGGAGCGAAGTGTATTACCTTCAGTCGGCGGGCTAGGATTAGGTACTATGTCCATGTCAGAGGGCAATATTTCTACCAGGTAAGAAGTATGAACATACAGACAGAGTCAGGAACAACAGTAGGAGTGCCGGTAGGGTTGGGGGCTTCGCCTAAATCTTAGTTAGGGTTGGTAGCATGGATACGAAGGCCATGCAAAACACTCACTGATGGCACTGGTGGGAAGAGGTGGGAGAGCTATTTGCACCGTTAGTCTAGATAATCTAGATATGTTGACTTTCAACTTACGAAGATTGGCCTGGCGGGGCTCAATAGCCGGGGTCGCAAGAGACTGGGCCACAAGGACCGTCATAGTGGCGAGGAGGGCATGGTACTGCATCTTTCCCGAGTTCAAGTAACGGTTTTGATTATTGGAGTGTGATAACCAGAGGAAATTTGAGTGATGGAGAAGGGTTTGGAGACAAATATCAAGGAGAATGAGAAGCTGCTGAGCGAAAGCCCTGGTTGAGATGGCTGAACGGTTAACCTATATATTTGCTTTGCGAGCGGTAAAGAATGACGTTGCTGAGCTCCCTAGGGAGTTGAAAATGACGTATACATACAAGTTCAATAAGATATGTCAACTAGTCTAATTCTATCAATGATGTGCATTAAAAATTGCGATCTCACTGGTCATGTTGCGATAATCACGATACTTTAGAGAGTATGATATTCATCAAGTCAAGACATTCGGCTTGACTTCGGGCCTGAAACCCCTTTATGCAATATTACTCACCGCTGCCAACCCTGATCGTCATGGACACTCGGGCTGGTCGGAATCTGGGAACGCTTTGCGACTGTGCCCTTACCAGGGCATCTGGCTAGATGATAGACGCAATACGAAGGCATATCACACTTCAAACCAATATCAGCACTCCTGAGACCAAATGTAGAAAATCTGACGTTGAGATGCCATTGAGTGGCGATAACCATTCCAGATACACAGATTAAGGGTCGTCTTCAAGGAAAACACAGCTCTGCGTGGCAAAATACACATTTTTGGAAATATTGGACGCAAACTAATGATTGAAGAGATGATTCGCGTCCCTGTTCCTTATGTTTACTACCATGCCTTGGATCGGATTCTCGCGAATCTACTGCGAGCATCATCTTGAGTCATTGTTACAACGTAAATTCAAAGAGTAGATGGGGGTAATTGTGTTGACATTGGGCTATCATGCTATCGATATGGAGAAAAAAGGCATTTTTATTATGCTCTTGACGAGAAAGAGAGTAATTAAGATAAATGATATCCTGCCATGATGCTGTTGACCGGAAGAAGAAGAAAACGTGTTCTTTGTTGTTGCGCAAGCACTGCCCTTGACGGGATACTGCGCAGATCAAACAGCTCTAAGGAATCTAGGAGGAGACGCAAGGAGGGATAGCCCCCAAGAGATGAAACCGTTTCTATAGCTATTTGCCCCTGACGGGGGCGGCACGGGATTGACACTGATATGCTGTCTTCTCGTTTCTTCCGAAAGTCCGAGACAGGACCGAGACACGCTGAACTCATCATTCTGATTTCAACAAAACCCTAGCTAACATGCACTGCAATGTCAAGAAAGCAACAGTGCACAGCCACGGAAGCTGATAGCAATGTATGAGGATCTTCAATCGGGTTATCCACAGCCCTGATGTGAAACTTCTTCGCAAGACCCGTTCGGTTGAATTCTACTACAAGCAAGTGGCATATTGGCTCTTCTTGTACAGTCTTTAATCATTTTGACGTGGTGTTGATGCAACTTTGCGCAGTGTTGCGCTCATCATCCTCATAACAATGGGGAAGTTTTGCTCAGCTATGCCCCCAGCATCACAGCTTGAAAGACGGTGAGGCACAAACTGGTGGCGCAGAATACACGACAGCCAATCAGGGTCAACCACTCGACCTTAAGTGAAGAAGAGTAGATATTACCATAGCGGGTTAATAATACTTTTAAGTAACACGGGGTGCCAGTAAGAAGAGTCCAGCGGCTTAAAACACATATCGAAACTCAAGGCCCTGATCTCCCTTCTTGCCATTGCTCTCCTTGCCCTCAGCCAACAGGCGATCCTTTTGTCGCATGCGATACTTAAGCAGCGCATAAATCAGGCCAATGCAGAAAAGAGCAATGACTTCTCCTCCGAGTGAGATTGCATTTCCCATGATGTACCGCGGGGCGTCCTGGATGGGGTAGATCTGTGATGCAGCCATTCCAGACGCGTTTCCAATCGAGATGAGCATCGAAATTGCCACGGAGCGCTTGTAGTCGGGCTGGATGTTGTTTGACACCCATCTGCAGATTTGTTAGTCAGAGAGCTCATTGATGGACATCATGTTACATACGTGACCAAAACGGTGTTGAAGGAATAGACACCGGCGCCAACCAGGAACATGGCAAAGAATCCAACTCCCTTGTGACCGGTGCCAACAGCGATAGCATACCCAGAGATTACCAGAAGAGGGGAGTGGATGAGACAAATCGCTCGGCGGTTGAGGCGGTCAGAGACGTAGGTGGTGGCGCCTGTACAAATCGACGCTAGAACATATACTGGGATGCTAAGGTAGTTGGCTTGGAGTGAGGTGTAGCTAAATAGCTTGTTAGTAATATTCTATGAACTACTGAAAAGTTACTCACTCCAGGCCCTTGAGAAGGGTGGGAAGAAATGTGCCAAAGCCAAACAACGCAATGGAGCAGCAGAACAAGGCAGTCGACGCCAGGTAAACCAGGGGATCCGTGAGGGCCATGAGAACCTGGTCCCACGAGAGCTTTTCAGTCTCCTTGAAAGGATGGTTGCGCTCCTTGATGATGAGCATGGTGGATTTCTCCTCTGGCTTGAGAAACCACGCGGTTTCTGGTGAGGTGGGAAGACTCAGCCAGCAAACGGCGCCAACAAGAAGTGAGATTGCGCCTTCAATGATGAATAGCCATCTCCAAGCCGACAGACCGTGACGTGCGCCCATTGACTGAATCCCATACGCGATCAGACCACCCAGGGCTCCCGAGAGTGCGATCGAGATGTACAGCACCGCAACTCGCTTTCCTTGCGATGCCGCGGGATAGATCTGGGAGATGGTAAAGGTGAGGGCGGGGAATAGACCAGCTTCGAAAAATCCTAGGAGGACTCGGCAGGCGATGACTTGGCCATAATTATGCACAAAGCCAGTTCCGATGGTGATGGCGCTCCAGGCGATGATTGCGATGGCGAGGACTCGGCCCGGTCCGAATTTCTTGACGGCTACAACCCAAGGTGTCTCGAATATGACGTATGAGATGTAAAAATACATCGAGACGTCGTTGAACTGGGTTCCAGCCATCCCTGTGTCTTCTTCAAACCCAAACACTCGTGCATTTCCTAGAATACGCCAGATTAGTCTTGTCCCGTCGCTGATTATTGGGATACTTACCTATGTTTGTGCGATCGAGGTATGCAAAAAGAACAAGAATCGCCATTTGCGGCATGACATACTTGTCAAACTTGGACAAGACTCGCTGCTCCTGGGCATTGTTAACCTCTCTCGTCTCACCAGCATTCTGGTCGAGATCTGTCGGTGCCTGGAGCTCCAGCTCCTTCTCAGACTGCGCCATTGCGAATCACCCTCAATAGAAAAATAATAATAAATAAAGTGGTGATATGCCGTTGAGAGGGTAAAGATGACAGCTGAGGACAGAGATCAGCGTCCCTTTAAACACGGCGGGAATACTTTCCCAGCAAGCGATTCGGAGCTTACAAGATAACCCCGCTGAAGGAGCACAATCTTGGGACCCGCCAGATGTCGGTTCCACTCGGTTCTGATAAGCCGTCGGCGGAGCCCATGTACCCCAGGATTGAGAGATACGGGGGTTGGGAATTGGTGCTTATTGGCCGCTGTGCGGGTGGATCACGGCTTTAGAGAGAAAAGATCGATACCGGAGATAATTGTTTTGATATCAAATCCTTGTTACTCACAGGTAAATGGTACGATATTGCCTAGTTATCAGGATGATGATGTTTCTTCACATATGCGACCTCTGCCGTGTCTCAGGCTGGACCATCGCCGGTTGGAGCAAACCGAGTTTCTGCGTAATGCCAGTAACCCCTCAATGTCAATCCTTACTCCTCTCCTCGCCTCGCCAAATCATGAAAAGCATGAAACGTTTATTCACATGACTCAATACCGCGTAATAACCTTGTTGTTCCCTCCCCCGGTTCCCAGAGCTTCCTAATGGGGGATAGTCTCCGCCGACGGCCGACGGCGGATAGAGTCCCCACTCCCCTCCCTCGCCCGTCGGTATTCACGGCCTACCCCCGCCGGGCACGACGAACTTCCAATCGCCCGTCGCTCCGTGGAACTCGGACCCGAAATCAGATACCGATTGAACTATATAGACTTGGCCTTGCGAAATCCATCCCGATGAGTCGCTTACTACGATCCTCCCGCGTCGTGATAAAGCGTTGTGGAGCCATCAACTTTTGGAATCTCAGCAAAAGACACATCAACACCGCTACCATGGGTTCACTTGATCTACGTCCCTTTAGAGTGAACGAGGCTCGCCTCGCAGAGTCACTCCATGAGACCTGCGAGTTTGGCGCCGCTCACCGGTGGGGAAAGTGAGTTTGACACGACACGCTAGTCTCGATACTTACTCGTGAGCTAGGGCGCCCACCGAGACTGGCATGGCTCGACTGAGCCTTGACGACTCAGATAAGAAAGTGCGAGATTGGTTCATGACTTATGCCAAGTCACTCGGCTGTAAGACTTTTGTCGACCAGATGGGCAATCTATTCGCCATTCGACCCGGCAAGAACAAGGATGCTCCACCAGTCATGATGGGTTCTCATCTCGACACACAACCTACGGGTGGTCGGTATGACGGTATTCTGGGCGTTCTTTCTGGTCTCGAGGTTCTAAAAGTCTTGAACGACAATGCGTATGAAACTGAGGGGCCGGTCGGTGTGGTTAACTGGACCAAGTACGCACCCCCCAACCCGTTCTTTCAGTCTAGCTTAACTAACATGGTTCCTAGTGAGGAAGGCGCTCGGTTCCCAAAGATGGCTGTTTCTTCGGGTGTATGGGCCGATGTGATCCCTCTTCAAACAGCATGGGATCTCCGAGAAGTATTGGCTACCGACGGCAAGCCTAAATCGATGAAGGAAGAGCTTGACCGTATTGGGTACACTGGCGAACATCCGGCCTCGTATCGCTCAAACCCTTTCGCAGCGCATTTTGAGCTACATATCGAACAAGGGCCTATCCTAGAAGATGAGGGCCTCAAGATTGGCGTTGTGCATGGTGAGTTCATCAACAGTTATGACCGGGCAGCACTAACCTCAAACCCACAGGAGTCCAAGCGTTCAAGTGGTTCAACATCACCGTAAAAGGTCGAGATAGCCACGCAGGCACAACACCTCTATACGCACGAAAAGACCCCGTCCTGTGCGCAGCCAAGTTGATTGCCGCCGCCAACACAGTCGCGAAGCGGTTCGATGGCTTAGCAACCACTGGAATCTTTAACGCTGTTCCTGGCACCGTCAACACCATGGCCCACACCGTGAAATTCACTCTGGATGTAAGACACGTGAAGGACGACGTTCTAGCAAATATGGTGAAGGAGTGCGAGGCAGAGTTTGTGCGCATCTCCCAAGATGACAGTGAGAAGGGCTGCGAAGTGGACTGGGAACTCCTTGTCGACAGCCCAGCTGTCCAATTCCACCAGGAATGCATTTCTGTCGTCGAACAAAGTGCTGCAGACGTGTGTTCCAATCTTCCTCAACCGGCTTCAGGCGTGAAGCTGTGGAAACCCATGATCAGCGGAGCGGGACATGACAGTTGCTACACGAGCCAGCGATGTCCAACAAGCATGATCTTTACCCCAACTCGATCTGGAATCAGCCACAACCCAACTGAGTACTGTTCAGCCGAAGACTGGTAAGTTTCCTCTACCGGAATTATTTCTGTTGCTAACTTCGAGACAGTGCGTTGGGTGCAAGTGTTCTTCTTGGTGCGGTGCTACGATATGACGCACTACGCGCGAAACGAGGAGATTTTACCAACTAAACTAGCAACACAAATATCTTCTAAACACAGTAAACTATTGAAGAATCTAAAACAAAGCTCTTCCAAATGTCAACTGCCCGTAAATTTTGTACCTGGGTACTAAAAATAGCTGCTGTGGCTGGTGAGAAGGTAAGGTGGCTGAGAATTTATGCCAACGTTACTCCGTACACAGGACATTCACAAGCTAGCATCTGCATCGCCCGACAGTAATATCTGAATGACAAAATTTTCAAAGATGCCTTAGAACCGAGATTAAACTTTATCCAGAGCCAATAAGGCTTGAGAACTTTTGGATACTCCCAGCGTGTGTGAGTTTTGTAGACTGGTGTAATTTTGTGAGTTTGTGATATGCTCCAAGCGCTGTCAATAACTGAGCCTCATAGCCGTACTTTGAGAGGAACAAATCGCTTTCTCTACGCGCATGAAGACAAGACCATTTTAATAGAAACGGAAATAGTAGTAGACTACTTTGATGTCGATAGGCAGGAAATGGAAGTGAATAGGTATTGCACCTCTTGTTCCTCAAACTCCTACCCTAGAATCAGCCGTGGATGGTCCTAAACCGAGCCTTTCCGTGTATCGCCCCACATTTTAAGCGTGCTATCTCCGGTCATGTGATGTCGATCACGTGCTCTCCAACTTCTCTCCCGCATCCCCTCCGGGTATCACCGTCAGGGCCGTCATGATGCCGATTATATACCGAACTTGAGGTTTCCGGAGAGATGGAGCATCTTGGCTCGACGCCGCCGTCTCAACCAAACACACATGCAGTTGCAGGCATCCGGCGGTATCGATCAAAATCGCAGCGGCCATGTGACCTGTGCCGCGCGCGTAAGGTGCTCTGCAACATCCCAGACCCGACGCGACCATGTCAGCTGTGTGAGCGGACAGGGAGGCAGTGCACCTTTATAGGTAATCCGAGTAAGAAACAAAGAGAAAACACAACTCGAGGCCGTGGGTCAGGCTCGCCTCCAGTTACATTTGCTGAGAGGAATCCGATCACTTCCCAACCCGAGGTTGTGGGGTCATCACATCCACCCCTGGAAGCCCAACTAGGCCAGAACAGCAATGACCACCGCGACATGCTGGATATGCTAGGTGGCGAGTATAATGCTCATTCCATAAAATTGTTGGCTAACGTGTGTCTAGGAGATGCTCGACCTCCAGCTATGGAAGCTGGTGCTGACTTGCCCCCTCTCGACAGCATCATGTCAGAATCCTTCTGGCCAGGCGAAGATGGTATCAACTGGAACATTCCGTTCAACCATTCTCTACAATCAAACACCGGAACCCCAAACCGAGCCTTTGACTTTCTCCGTGATGGTGAATTGCCAGACTTGGGACCCATCGACGACGGGACACCTCCAGAAAATGCCGACGCCATTAACAGGATGCGGACCGAAGTCTCTGGCAGCCCAAGCTCAACCAGTGAAGGCTTATCAATAGACTTGAAACCGAAACATTCCACACAGCTGATTGGCTTCTCCAATGAGTCGGACCCTTTTGCGCTTCATCATTTTCCATATAATCATCTCGACGAGGTGGATTTCTTTCGGGTCACGTATCGTATCCAACCAGGCAGGGGTTCTTCATCGAGAAATGATGGATCATCTGAATGCCCGCCAATTCACTTCTTACACAGCCAGACGGGAACAGCAGTTGAGATCCGAAAAGTAGTCGACCAGTGCATGTCGTCGATTGATGATCGGGAGCATCTCGAGAAACTCGTGGACAGAGATGCGGGCGTCGCTCTCGTTCGACTGTAAGCCCATTTTCAATCACCCGAGACGCTGACGCTAAGTCTTCTCAGCTACTTCAAATTCGTTTTCGAGTCTTTGCCCATCCTATCTCGATCACTCATCCTACAAGATGTGCAGACCTTTGTCGCAGAGGCGTCCACGGGCCTCTTGGCAGGAATCTACGCACTCGCCTTTCCTTTCACACCTTGGGACGAAAAGCTATGCCTTGACAGCGCCTATTCGAAACCTAATATCGCCGCGCTCTGGCAGATCTCATACACCTGCTTGCAAAAAGAGCTGCATTTTCCACGCCTATCAACGATCCAAATATTTCTACTTCTCCTAAACCACGCACCTTTTGATACTGTCTCAGTGGAGAGCCCTTTTGCATGGACTCTAGCGGGTTCCATGCTGTCTATGGCCCAGTCCCTGGGCTTGAACGTTGATCCGGCCGGATGGAGTTTACCCCCGTGGGAAATTCGACTACGAAGGAGATTATGGTGGGCGGTGGTTATTGAACACACCTGGCGCTCCATCACTCACGGCCGATCCTCGATGTTGCATGGTGACGATTGGGACGTGTCGCCTTTGGCTGTAGATGACTTTGTTGTTGACGCGAATGTCGGCTTGCCAGATGATATGCGCTATCGATCTCCGGATTATTTCATGCACCTGTGCTCATTAACTGAGATTGCGAATAGTGTGTGCCGGCAATTTTTGTGAGACCTCACCTATCACATCATGAGTTAAAACTGACTCCTAATGTCTACTATTTACAGTTCTCTTCGCGCCGTCTCTCGACAGCAATCCCTAGACGTCTTGCTGGAACAGGCACGTGGGCCTCGCCAGCGTCTACTCGAGTGGCTAGAGAGTTTGCCAGCCTCACTTCATATCAATACTGAAACAAATGAAGGAGACGCAGATGACTCGGTCAAAAGCCATGCATCTCTCTACGTCGCCTACTACACGACCCATATACTAGTCCTCCGGGCACTGCTCCGCCCTATCATCAACAACAACGTCCAGCTCGACCAATCGCATCCTTCGGTCGAGACAGTGCTGCAGGCATCCAGGGGTCTTGTGCAAACCGTCATCAAGTTCATACGTGGACTTGATTCAAGGCACCAGGCGGCGTTCTGGCCTGCATATACAAGGCATTGCCTGTCGTACCCCGGTTTGTTTTGCTACATGCTGTGTTTGCAGCAGAGACAGCCACATATGTCAACATATGACCAGAACCTTCTCGCTACGTGGAGGAAGACTTTGCGGACTAGGGTGCAATCATGGCCCTTCCTGAAATTTGCAATAGTAAAAGTGGACGCCATTTACTGGAAGAAGCTCTACTAGACATGCTCCCAACAGCCCTGTGCTTCAAATCAGACTGAGTCGACACAAGGCTGGATCAGTTGATCTGATGCCATCCTTTCCGGCCTTCAAACTAGGCAGAGCGACGGGCCAATAATCATAAAATAACTCGAACGATTTTCTATTTTACGGTTAGCTTTAAGTCCGCTCTTCCCCTCTTTAAATGTGACCCGATTCCCTTAATGGAAATCCTTATCTCCCTGGGGTTCCGAAGTGGCTGATCCCGGAGATTAGAGGACGGCGTTATACCGACCTGATGACAGGGGGCGAAATAAACTCCCCGTTGACCTTGCATTGGTTCCAGTTAAGCTGGAAACCCTTACAAGGGAGGTCCAAATGCCACGAATTATGATACGGCGATGATTGATAAGACCCCCAACGTCATCTGGATAGGGCGGTTAGCAAGCCTGCGTGCTCACAGACCGACGATCAGAGGGCAATTCCCCACAGGAGCGAAGGCGTTTACCGAGGTTGAGGCCCAGACGGAAGCTTGCCGCGCGGCAAATCAAGCTCACCAATCTCAACATGGTGGGGGAAACAAACGAGCCATCCTAGATTTCACCACTATAAAAAAGCATCAGCAACTCCATAGCTTGAAGAGTCACGTGTTTTCCAAGGCGAAAACTGTGACGATTGAGGCGCTGATATGGATCTCGGTAGTTTTCGATCATTCAGTTGCCGTCATTAGGCGCGAAGTCGCGAGTTTAATAAGATTTTCTTGCCCCTGCGCACTGTCGTAAACAGTCGTGCGACAGCGGCGGAGAGAAGCCCCTGCGAAACCACCTGTCAAGTGGATCAGAAACCTTTTACCGTATTGATTGGCGAATCACAGCTTCGCTCGGACATCGAATGTCCGGACTTGGCAGCGGCAAGAAGATACAGGGATGCTTCACTGACAGGCCTGACGGAGACCATTGGGCCTCATTGAAGCGAGACCGAGCTTATGAACGCGGGGGAAAGGGGCTTCAATATCCAGAGATGCCGAGTTATCATCAGGTATCTATATACACCAAGTCAATCCATCTTGTTACGGGATTGTCCCAACTCAGTCGCCCTTGTTCATTCTTTTCCGTTGTTTTTTCAGTCACTCATTTTATACTGTCGTTCAATTCTTTGCTCTTCGTTCAAGATGAAAACTTCTTTTTTCCCGGTCGTTGCCGGCCTCGGCGTCGCCAGCGCGTACACTGTTACCAACGCCCCACGGTTCATGTTGAAGAATATTGACCCTATCGTGGTGCCAGGCCAGTACACCAGCCATATGCACAGTTTCTTTGGGTCAGATGCTGTCACGGCCAACACCACCACATCCAAGGAGCTTCAAGCCGGTTGCTCTACTGCCGAAAACCCTAATGACTACTCGTCCTACTGTAAGCCGAACTTGATCATCTTCTACCAGATCTAACCATTCCTAGGGGTCCCGACACTGTTTGCCAAGAACGGTAGCGACTTCATTACAGTTCCCATCAGCAGGTTCAGCGCCTACTACAAGCAGATCGACAAAGCGGAGGTAGCCATCCCCCAAAACTTCAAGGTCGTCGTAGGCAATGCCAGCGCAACCTCCCCGGACGGCGTCGACCCCCTTGCTGGCATACAGTGGTTCTGTGAGTATGGAGGATCAGAGGAGACCAAGGACGTCGCAGCTTTCCCTACTAAGGGTTGTGGTCGTCTTCAAACCCTCTTGCTCTTCCATGACTGCGTCAACGAAGAGACACTGGAGTCTGCATATTCGGGCACTCAGCACTGGACCGAGACCTTTCGGCCGGAAAACCGGTGCCCGGCTGGCATGAAGCGGATGCCGCAGCTACGCTTCAGCATTCGCTACGACCTCCGTGACATCTTCCCGGACGGTTGGGATGGTCCCGCCCCGCTCGAGCTGGCCTGTGGCAATTCGTTTTGCTCGCATGGCGACTTTATCAATGGCTGGCTTCCCGAAGCTGCCGAGAATATGCTGCTCGCGAACGACAAGAGAGACTTCAAGGGCGTTGACGGTCCGAATGGAAAGTACAACGCGGGTTCGCTGTGCAAGGAGGAAGATTTCAAGGATGCCGACCCGGAGCATGGTACCAGCGATTACGAGGAGAGCAAGCGCAACCTTGCATGATTATGAGGATCAAGCTGTTCTCTTAAGAACTTCCGGGCTACCTATTTCAGCGGTAGCTATCGTGATGCGGATTTCTGCTTCGGCTGGTTAACCTGGGGTTTCCGAAGCTTGTCATGGTTACAAAATTCTTCCCAGCTAGTCTGGAGGCTAAGCATTAGCTTGGCTATTACATATCGTGCTGTAGTAAACAAGAACAACACGTTTCAAACCGTATCTGGATAGAGACTTTGGCTTACCTTGTGAGTACACTAACACCAGGCCAAGGTAGTTTGCACACTGGCCTCACATGTCCAATCGGACATTCTTAAGAACAATGCCCGGCTCAAGCAGCCACAAGTGAAGCTTATGCTTACCGCGTAGAGAGGAATATAAGAATTGGCGACTACTGTCGACGACCGCAAAGAGCTTTCTTTGTTACTGTGCAAGCCCTGCTTGATGAGGCAAAAGCGCAAACCGGCTAGTTGACGACCGGTCCGCAGGGGTAGAGGTCGTAGGATAATGTGCTGCGATTTCCTGGGCAACAGCATGCGCAGCGTCAACAAAGATGGGTGCAATATTATTCCAATTGCGTGCTGAATCGGCAGCCAATATTGAAACATGGCGGTCAGCTGTCTAATTGTGCTTACATGTTATGAGCACTGTCTTGCAAATAGCGCTCTCTGGCGTTGGTAGACCCGCCCTTGTCAGGTGTGGCTCCTCTGTATTTATTTACCATTCAAGTAAAAATATTGTTCTTTTCAGGTACGGAATTGGCTAAAATGAACGGTGATTCGGCTGAGCCTACTCAAAGCTACCCGAATTCCTGTCATGATGACGGTTGAATGGCCGTTCAAGAGAAGTGCAGGCCTCCAGGTCGCTGGAGCTCGCTTGGTGGACCAATGGGCGCTCTGCCGGACGGAATAATAGGTACGAAAACTAGACGCATTAAGCTTAACCGAGCCCTATGGGTGTTGCGGCTCCAACTCTATTCCAAGTACCTGTCCTCTAAGCCTAGAGTACCTCTACCGGCGAGCTAGGAACAGGCGGCATCACAAGCCTGGAGCCTAAAGCAGTAAAAAAAGACCAGACCGCTTTGTTCCAACACAGTACGCGTTAGCACCAGGCTGATTTGTTTTGACAAGGCTTCTTGCTTCAAGCCATTTTGCAACATCCGTCGAAATGCGGCGAGGAGGGACTCACCCATTGACGTGGCTTGCTTTGGGTCAAAGACTAGCGATATGCGCAGCCTAGTGGCGTGCGCCATCAGGCAGGAGTCCGCCAGACTAATGGCCATGCCCAGCCCGGCGGTATGGGCCAGACCGTGCCGCGGCGTCATTGCCGTGGTGAATGTGTGAGGTTGGTGGTGGACATCTCAACCTCCCTGGCCAGCCTGCGTCAATGCTGCGGCAGCCCGTCCCTGAGGTCGCACCAAGCAGGCATCGGGGACCTCTCATCCTTGGTGCCTCCCAGCCCGCTGCTGCGGTATCCGCCCAATCCACTGTGGCTGACATCCCACAACTCACAGTTCGCACTAGACGTGTGCCGCTTCAGCTCGGAGAGGCCAGCTTTTTTCAGCTCTAAGCCTCACGCTGCCAACAAACCACCGCCCTGGAGCGGGGTTTGCGAGAGCAAAGGAAGAGCAAGAGAATGGTATATAAATAAACGGGATCTCGACCGGGTGAGAAGTTGGTAGCAATTCAAGAGACATTGTCACATTTCCAGCTGTAATACAGCAATCTTTCACATACAAATCCACACAAGGCACAATGCGTATCTCGAGTGGACTGATCTTGGGTCTTCTCGCCGTACACGGCCTGGCCCAAACGACAGAAGTGCCCGCAGATGATGGCACTCCAGCGGCCACGGGCGACGGATCAGATACAGGCGGTGATGACCTGCCCGTGACGCAGCCCGATCAGCCAGAGCCAACCGGCGACAGTGAGCAACCACTTCCAGACACTTCGGTACCTGAAGACCCTCCTGAGGAGTCTCCCACGGCTGTCGAGGACCCAACGGTGCCTTCCGAGGCCCCAGCGGACGTGACCACGCCAGCCGAGGAACCAGACACGCAGGAGCCGGACTCTCAGGCGCCCGCGACCGATGAAGCAACAGTACCGCTAACGGAGCCCGATGATGCACCAACAGGCGGAGATGAAGAGCCTTCCCCTACCGATGTAGTGGCAGATCCCACACCGACTGATGACGGATCCGATACCCCCACCGACGAGCCCGAAGACCCAGAAGACACACAGGGAGGAGATGAGCCTGGGACCACAGCCGCCGATGCGGAGGAGCCAACAGACGACTCTGGAGACTCGACAGAAGCTCCGGCAGAGCCAACAGATACAGATACATCAGACGAACCTACCGAGTCTGACTCTGTCGATGAACCCACCGACACTGGCTCTGAGCCAACCGAAGACGCGACGGATTCCGTCGATGAGCCTACAGCGACTGGTGAGGATACCGCACCCACTGAGGAGGCAACGGAGGAACCCACTGGTGAGCCGACCGATGAAGCGACACCCGAGACCGATGAACCCACAGCAACTGCCGATGACTCGACAGATGCGCCTTCACCTGAGACCACCGAGGCTGACGATGAACCCACTGAAACCGCAGACGAGGCCACAGCAACCGATGACGAAGAAGCTACAGCAACCGGTGATGAAGCTACGGCAACCGATGACGATGGAAGTGCCGAGGAGACGGGAACAGATGAACCTACTGGTGAGGCGACCGATGATGGATCGAGCCCCGAGACCGATGAGCCAACAGAGACCGCTACAGGAACCGAAGCCGATGAGACTGGAACTGCCGATGGGTTCACGACTCTCCCCAGCCCCACTGCGACCAGCACCCTCGAAGCTATCCCACTCGACCTTGACGACGCCGAACCTATAGAAAATGCTGAAAAGATCACGGTCGATGGAGAGCCAGCAATGTGAGTCTCGGTACCCAAGTCTAGCTCTACTGCTTACTAACAACACATC
>JAAGWO010000064.1:0-41781 GCA_013266205.1 Fusarium decemcellulare
CGGTGCATGTAGCGGGCACCGGTGTTGATATCCAATTACAACAAGTGAGGCTTGCGACACCCCTCATCTTCAGCCGCAGCTGAACCTGATACCGACAACTATTAACTCGACCGATCCTTTTCAGACAAACATGTTGGATCTCTATCAAATCTTGCTTCGCTTCTTCGAGCCTCAACACCACCTACTCATTCCGCCCAGGCTTCTAGGCAGCCGGACCCCGTTCCTGGAGGATTTTTTCTGGTGGCTGGAGAACCGACGAAGGCGCAAATACCGCTACCAAAAGATACCTAAAGGCTGCACTCGTATTCTCACCGTATTCACGAACTTGAGTGGTCGCGGGTTTCGGTGCTGTATGACTCCTGTCGAAATCGACAAGCTCAAGGACAGGCGGTTCGCGGCTCTGTCATATACATGGGGCAATCCTCTGCCTTACGGGGAACACACTGATTGCTATCGCGCTGATTCAGATATTTTACTCTCGCCGAAGCCGTTATCTGATGTTGCGAAGCATACCTAGTTCTGGACAGAGGACGGAGACTTACCAGCTGGGCCCCAGGTCATTGAGGCCTTGGTTGGCATCATAACCATGGGCTGGGAAGGTGAAGGTCCGAATAAACCAAGACGGTTGAAGATCTGGATCGACTCTCTATGCATCAATCAGAACGACCTGGATGAGAAGCAGGACCAAGTTTCCAGGATGGGAGAGATATATGCCGCTGCTGGGACCACAGTCGTATGGCTAGGCTTGCATGATGAGTACACGCTTGATGCGTTGCGCTGTGTCACCAAGCTCTGGGCTATTCAATTTGACGAGTGGAACGCCTACCGCAAGGGAGTCATTGATGTGGATGAAAGAGGCGCCATGGACAAAATAGGCATCGTTACTGCGCAAGAACTCTATGCCCTCGGACGGTTCTTGTTGCGCAACTGGTTCAGACGTGTCTGGATCCTGCAAGAAGTTGTTCTGGCTAGGAAAATCGAGGTTCGTTGTGGACCTATGCAATTCGACTGGGACAAGCTGTGCCATGCGTGCGGATACATGACGCATACAAACATCGATCTTTGGATCTGGAGACATCTTGAGACAAGCATTCCAGCTCCCGGTTTATTTGAAGAAATGTCACAGAGGAGGTTCCTCCTACCAGCACTTGTTGATAAGATGAGAGGAGACCCAGCGAATCGAGGACCGTTATCGATGCACTACTTGAGTCGACAGCAATTGGCAACTGATCCAAGAGACCATGTCTATGGCATCCTTGGTATCATCAGTAACCAAAAGGAGCCTGAGCCCGGTGGCTCTAGCCTGGTTGAACCAAACTACCGAGTAATTACAGCATTGGCGTTCGAAAACGCAGCCTGGGCATTGATGGCGGCGGAAGCTAATGCCTTAAGTTTGCTTGGTCACGTTGGGGACAAGTCGTTAACTAAAACGGAGTTGCTACCGTCATGGGTGCCGGACTTTAGCGTACCGTGTGCACATGTTCCTCTTGAAAGACTGCGAACAAAGCATATATTCCACGCGTCAGAGAGCATCAATCAGGAGTACGACACCGATGAAGAAGTCGGGGTCACGGGCTATATGAGTACTGGACATGGCCGGCCGCTACTAGGGTTGAATTTGACTTGGCAAGACAGCTCCCTTGTCGTTTGTGGGAGGCATGTGGACCTTATTGTCGAGACAGGTCCATCGTATCGCAAAATCGTCGCGGAGGGAAAGCTTGGAGATCTTTTCGAGTTCGTCTACAACTCTGAAATCACGGCCTACTTCACCGGTGAACACATTTACCACGTTCTGTGGAAATGCCTTTGCGCAAACACTGTCGACGGAGAACCCGCCAAGCCAGAGTTGTGCCACGATTTCGTAACATGGGCTGGACTATACATAGTCAAGCTGCGGAAAGAAAGAGGCCAACCTAGCTTCGCAGAACAACTGTCACAACTATCGCCGTCCTTTACGCTTGAAGAGTTATATGGAGCATGCCCTCGGGGGGAGTTTATGGCAATGCAAGCAGGAAGCGTATTGTCTGTGCCAAGAGAACCCGCGGATAGCATAGTTCCCTCCTCGGATGACTACGGGAGGTTTGGGAACGAGCTACTACGGCATGGATATGGAGGGAGGCGTATTTTCAGAACCAAACATGGATACTTGGGGACGGGGTTGGAGTCGACCCGTCCAGGAGACTGCATCTATATTGTCGAAGGCTGCAATGTTCCATTGGTTATGAGGCCAGCAGAGGGCTGTTTTCACCTCGTAGGAGAGGCCTATGTTCACGGCATTATGCATGGCGAGTTTGTCCATGCACACCAACCCACTTTTGCTGAAATGCGATTGGTATGAATCATGTTACTCATAAACCATGGATTTGTTTTCAAGTTATAGTGTAACGTTATGGGGCCTCCTCTATCTCTCAATTTAATATGTCGTCCAAGTCAAGAACAGTTCCCTGCTTACATGTTTAAGTTCCAACCCAGTCCTGAGCAATCGCTGTAATCCTTCATAACTATGATCGGGACACTAGCGGAAACATGACGAGCATCATCTTGCTATCCATGGCAAGTGCATTTACCGCGCACTTGGTAAATACGAACGTTGATACGAAGATGATTGTATTCTCCGTTGATGGACTTGGGGTTGACCGATTGAAGAAAGACACTAGGGCGGCCATTAGAAGCGCCATGCCAGGGTACCTTGGCTCTTAGACAGCAAGAATTTAATTGCAGGGAACTTGAAGCCTCTTGGCAGAGTTTTATATACCTAGCTTACTCCACTACTTTTATGCTTAAGAAGGAGAACATGCCATCGGTTACTAGGGTTTGAAACATCCCCTAGAAACTCGATCATGGTGTTGCAAAATGCACCAATGATGAACGAGAGAAACAGAAATCGTCTTTGGAATTGAATTTGATGGTTGGAACACACCAATCATGATCACTCACTGTTCCGAATCGCCTCATAGGCAGCTCCTTGAAACTCGACAACTGACCACCAGCCAGCATGTCGGTCGTCCAAAAAGTTCAGACGAATTTGGTTTATATGATGAACGCAGTCCCCTCCAAACAACAGTAGAGCCCGTAAGCTTCCATTCGTTTCGTTTCTTGCCCTCCTTTTTGTAACATTCGTTCACTATGCCATCTTTCAACCAACTGTTTGCCACTCTTTTGCTTGTTGCTGTCCGGGACAGCAACGCGGCTCCTGCTTGCAAGCCACGCCCTCAAGATGCCACTACGGATCTGGCTGGTTCCGGCCCTGGTGACTTTGTGCAGCAGCCTGTAGCTACTGCACAGCCAGATACTCTTGTGCTGGGCCCTGTGGTTACTGCCACTTTTGCCCCGCCACCAGTGGTCTCTGAGGCCCCCAATACTTTTGTTCCTGAGCCTGCTGTCTCTGAGAACCCAAGCACATCTGCCCTGGAGCTGGTAGGCTCCGATAATCCTACCGTTGCTACCTCAAACCCAGTAGCTACCGCGAACCCGGGTGTCTCCAGCTCCAATCCCGCTGCCACGGGTGGCTCGAGCAATGGCAGTTCGGAGCCGGCTACCTTTGAGGCGAACCCCGATGTCGGTAACGGGGGAAGCAACTTCAAGGACTCTGAGCGTTTCCGCGTGTACGGAGCTGACTCAAGCTCAGCTGATGAGGCTCTGGCCATGCTAGAAGCTGCTTACGACTGCTTCATCGGAAAGCTTAGATGGAGATCATCCGGCTTGACGTATTACGACAATGACGACACTTATTATAAGACAAACTTTTATTCCGTGGGCTCACTTGATGGAGGCGCTGCAGGACTTCAGCACTCAGACATGGAAACTGGATTCGGCTACGTCGAGGTTCTCTCGGAATGGCTCACCACACCTCAAATCACGGTTCATGAGTATGGCCACGTTGTTCACTTCCATCAGCGAACCTGGGTCAACCAGGCCAACACGGGAGCATGGTGGGAAACTGTTGCAAACTGGTTTTCTGACACGTATAAAACGTCGGATATATGTGCCGAAGCCCGTGAAAAGCATGGCCAGACCACAAGCGATACTGAAATCGACCTCGCCAAGGTGATTGGAGACTCATTCCAGGTTATTGTGGATGGCTCTACCGATAGTGGGAACTATTACCAGGCCTGGCCCTTCCTGACATATTTGACGTCTAACCCTGACGACTTTGCTGGCCTTGGTCAAGATGTCATGCGGCAGCTTATGGTCCAGTATTCTGAGGAGAGCAACGAAACACCCCTTCATACACTGTCTCGTGTGTCTGAGAATGCCACCGTTGCAGAGATTGTTGGTCATTATTGGGCACACATGGCATACCTCGATATTGGGCACCCGAGTGCAAAGGAGGTCTTCCTCAGCCAACGCGACTCCATCAACTTTGACAAACTTGAAGCCCAGAGTAGCGGCTCATACAAGGTCAAAACGGACCGCCAGCCGCGGTATATGGGATCCAACATCATCCCTCTCACAACCTCTGGCACTGCCGAGATCGAAGTCAAGGTTGAAGCTGATGGTGCCTTCACTGGAACTCTGGCAGTCCACGAAACCGCTTCTGGAAAGGTCCGCTACGTTTCTCTTGTTGAAGGTGCGGCCTCGGTTTCGATTGCTGAGGGTGAGGAGGCTAGCCTCGTCGTCGCGAACACTCCGACTGAGCTCATTAACTACGATGGCTTCAACCTGTCTGAAGCTGTCCAGAAGGGCCTGGATTACACTATATCAATTTCAGGTGCTACTGCTTAAAGAAGCCAGCCTGAAGAAACTCCTCAAAAGTTTTGAGGGTGTAAGACAATTATTTAAGTTTTGATGCCCGAAGAGGCAAGATAGCTTCCAGCGTGGATCTTAGACTCGGTAACTTTTCGGTGGCCTATATGGTCTTGAGTAGCCTAAGCTCCTAAGACTCGCAAGTGAATATTAGCTCATTGGTCAACTTCTATGTGGTGTCATGTAGTCCTTCCAGAGAGCATACACTGTTGAAAATTAGGAAGAAATGTTTGCTTACCTCCAACTCATTCGCACTCCCTGATTTCCCAAGAGAGCCATGATAGCGTCACAATCAGCCTCTGGTACAACTCTATCGATCCGACGCAGACTGGCAACTTGTTCGTCACGAGGAAGACACTGCGCTCCACGTTCCAGTAATAGCTTTACAATGGAAGCCCATGTGCGGCATTGGCTTGATAGTGCAGCAAAATTGCGATAAGCTGATCGAGCGTTTCTGTCTTCCCCTGCGTTGGTTGATTCCCCAACTTGTAGCTTTTCCTCGGCCTTTTTCACCTTTCCTAAGGCCCTTGTCACCGAGATCAAGCTGAGAGTCAAGGCACTCCAGCCCGTTGCCGTCGGCTCTGACCCATGGTAGTCTGCAAGGTCGAAGGTCATCCGGGTTGACCCCTCTGTGTTGTCTAGAATTTGTGCATCATGCGTGGAGATGCCCTCGGCAAGGCGAAGATTGGGATCCGCGCCGCTATCAAGTAGACGTTGCACCACGGCAAGATCACCATGGTGTGCTGCAACCATTAAAGGTGAAAGACCACCAGGAGTCGTGACGTTTGGGTCGGCTCCCAAGTCAAGAAGAGTCCCTGTTAGCCAATTGTTTCTCATTTTGGTGGATAAGATCAGAGGGGATTCGCCTTCCATGTCTCTCAAATTGATATCAGCGCCATCTTTAGCCATTTCTTTGAGAACCGTGTGCGCGTAGCCTGTGTGGGGAAAGGAGTCGCGCCAAAAGAGGCGGCAAGCGTATTGGAACGCAGTGTCTGTTTTCAAGCCATACTTATACTTTCTGTTCCTTTCATGTGCCCCCTGAGAGAATATGTCATAAAACAACCCCGTGTCCGGGGATTGGAGGGCGAGGAGTATTGGTGGCAAGTATCCATCGGGGGTGGCAGAAACATCTGCCCCAGCTTGAATCAACGTGCGTGCTAGCTCTACGAGGTGGTTTTTCAGAGACAGTTGGAGAGGACTAGGTTTCCCACCCAGTTGATTTCCATTGACGTCGGCCCCCATTTTCAGAAAGGAGGATGCTAGTGTCGCGTGCCTGAACTGGATGCAGGTATGTAAGATGGTCAGGCCGTTGTCGAGAACCTCGTTGGGCCCAGACAAGTAGCTGAACAAGAACGGAACGACTGCGGACGCGACATCGTCGTTATGCCTGGACACCTGGAAAGCTTTGACTATCGTCGACCGAACGGATTTAATAAGTTTAGAGTGTGCCTCTTTGGGGTCCCATGCAAGCTTGGAGCCTTCGAGTCCGAGTGGCTGGCATCCCAAGTCGATGAAGGCCTTGAGGGCTAGTACTTGCTTCCTTGCGCTGACTAGGTAGAGAGGCGCTAGCAAGCCAAGATCCTCTCCGCTCAGTAGGAATTCAGAGGGTTGATTAACCGCACAAATCTCTGCCGCAGTCAGGACATCAAATACATGTTCCGGGCTGTCTGAGAGGAGGTAAAACTGGAAGATGCTCCGATGATTATTCCGAATGGCCCAAGTTGCTGCCTTTGAAACCACACCAGCATCCCAAGGTAGAGAAGCCGAGACGGTTGAGCCGGTTATAAGAGATTTCCAAAGCAAAATGACACTATGGTCAACGTGACCCAGGATGTGCTTGGTGGCTGCGAGCCAGTGGTCCCTCGCGTAGTCCAGAAATAAGTGTACGTCGCTACCCTCCTCCCACTTCTGGTTGTGTAAATCGTATGACAACTTCTCTAGGTCGACTTTGATGCTCGTCTGGCGGCTGTGTCTCGACAGCATAGTCAACACCCTTCGAGACAGCCTCTTGGGTGCCACAGATTCAACCGTCTTTTCAGGAACCTGACCAAATGATACCTTCTGGGCAGTGGAAAGTCGGTTCTCGAACACGCTATAGTTCAAATATGTCACACAGACACTCCCCATCAGATTCTGGGCTTCCGGTAGATCGAAGTGAAAGACAGCTGCCTTTTGGTCGACGGCAGCTCCCGTAAGATGAAGCAGGACGCTGTAATGAATAAACCTGACGCCAGAATCTTCCTCGTCGATATCTAGCAGGCTTCCTCCGTAACGCGAGAGCAGTGTTTTTCCTGAATTGATCAACTTGGAAGAGTGCCACACTTTATCTCCTGGCTCGACGCTGGCTGCCACACGCAATTCATCTGCTGTCAAGGTTCGTTCAGCAGCAGCGACAAGTTTGAAGATGTTGCTCCCAAATTTTCCATCTTGAATGCGAGTAAGCGCCCTGTCAAAAGCTTCGGGTAAACTCTTGGGGAGGTTTTCAAGTATTGTCAAGATCTCGACATCCGGGCGCAAGTCTTGGGTGTATTTTGGACAAATGTCCTCAACCTGGAGCGATAGCCAGAGAAACATGCCCTGGCACCCCGCTAGCAGCTGCTCCTCTGCAAGTCTCTCCAGTTCTGATGGCAGCTGTCGGATCTCGCTCCAATGAGCAATCTCCGCTGTAATGTAGGCGCGAATGTCGTCTGACCTATCAACAGTCTCCATGGACAGAGTGGCCGACACATTTAGTATTGACTGGGCAGCCCCGTAACTTGGGGACGTAGGCCGCGATGAGAAGAGGATGTGGACTCTTCGGAGCCGCGACAGCTTTTTCAGTTGGCTGAAAACCTCCTCAGCTTCGACAAGCGAACACTCGTCGATACCGTCCAAGACGAAGATTCCCCGCCAATTAGGGGGGGTAGCCTTGAAAAGAACGTCGACGTAGTCCTCAATTCTTGCGCAGATATTAGGTGATATCTCTGTCTCTTCGAGAAAGGGCGTTAATGAGGGCTCTAAAGTCGGGCTATCCAGCGCCTGAGCCACGATGCTGCCGAGAAGGGCGGAGGCGAGCAATGTTTTTGGGTTTCCGCTTTGACAAAAGAAGTATGATATTGTACACGAATCTGAGTCCACGAGTTAGCGCTGGCTCATACACTGTACATTCTGTCCTGCTAACCTTTCCGATTCATGTTGAGCGGCGATGAAATCAGGTTAGCGACGACGGACGCCATCGTGACCGTCTTTCCCGATCCAAGGTTTCCTGTCAGCCAAAGCATGGAAGAAGATTCGGAACGTAACCAGTCTTGATATGCGGCGTGATTGTTGATCCAGGTCGAGGTGCCTTTCTTCCTCTCCCGACGCCATATGAGGTTGACCTCGTCTTGAATAGGGCATAATGCACCAAGTAACCGGTGCTTCCGGTCCTCTCTTTGTATCTTTGCTCTTTCTCGCGAAGCCGTAGCCTGTAGCCGGTTGAAACGCTCCAACACAGTCGCTTGACTTTGCAGATTTGATTGGGCGAGCAATACCGTTGTCCGTTTCTCGATCATGTGCCCCCACGTCGCCAGATCCGACTCTAGTGGCTTGTAGGCAGCGTCGAAAGACGAGACTAGCGAAGACGCAAGTTGAGACAAGACGGTTTTGCCACAGTTGGCCACAATTTTGGTACAAATGTTGACCATGACGATAGTGTACTCGCACATGTATGTTTGGAGTTGTTGACAGTTGGGAAACAGCATGCTAAAGTCCTGGTGAAGGGAGAGGGACCGCCCGATCCTCAACATCAGAGCCGTGACATTTTCAAAGTATGAGAGAAACGTGAGTGAAGTCTGATGATGGCTGGTTAACAGTCACGATGGCAGGTAAAATGTGAAACAACTAACTTCAAGCGACAAGCGAATCGCCGCCCATACGCCGCAAGCGATGAGGTTCTGCGATCCGCCCACGAGAACATCTCCAATGGGAGCAAATTGGCGTATCCGGTCAAGAATAGCAACGAGTCTGGTGCCATATGGACGCCATGATCGATGAAGGCGTGCCCCATCGCGATTGATCTCCTCGGTGAGCTTGATGATCTCATCTGATCCAGGCGGACTCTGCGACTGTAGGTTCTTGAATTTGATGCGATCATTCTCGGTGCTCAAAGAAGCATGAAACTCGGAAACGGCCTGGGCGAGTCGAACCTCTGGCTTGAGCTTTGGCACCAAGCCCACGGTGGTGAACAAGTTCTCCATCCCGAATGTGCGAGATGGCTTGACTTGGCTACATCCCAAATGGGAGGTTCGCGCCTGGAGGGCCAATCCGCGGCTCTGCTGCGTCTAGGACTCTGCTTTGAGTGAAATAGCGCGTAATGTGAGGCAGAAAATGCCAAAGATGTGGATAAGGCGCGATGATGTGTTCTCTTGATTGTTCAGCTGATGTGGGGGCTGTGCGAATCCCTGCAGTCTGATTCGGCCTAGATCCAAAGTGGCGAGACAGTGTTGTAAACGCAGGTCTAACGTAATGGCTGACTCCCTCTTCTTTGCAGAGGTTTCTGTAAGAATAAATAACTGTAAACCTTTTTTCTTCTTCTCCCCTCTTCTTTTCTCTCTTCTTTTTCTGGGATAGAGTTGCCATGCTATGTTGCGCGCAAGCACATAGTGAACGAAACACCCGAAATTGAACTCGGTGTGAATGGCTCGATTGAGATCAATGGTAAGAATCCAGAACTGACGACAGCCCGTTAGCCCTCTTTTAAGCAGAGGAAAAGTGGCTTCCTCGAGTGTCAGATATGTTGACTGGCAGAGTTTATCTGTTGCCTTGAAGAATCCAACAAGGTATCAGACAGCATTGGGTTTACTGAGATGTAATGAGGTAGAAAACGCGTGTTCCCTGGTGTTGTGGCCGGCCTTTCTACTTCTAGCAAGAGAAGTAAATAACCACACCCATAAAGTCGGCTTTAAAATAGCCCATCGGCCCCTCGGCGAGGTTTTTCGAGGAATTCTTCTGGATCGGATTATTATCCGTAGGCTTGGAGGATCAGTTCGTGAATCCAACCGCTGCGCGGCCTCCACGGATACCGCGGCCTTGAGGACAGACCAAAAACGCCCCTGTCCGGAACGTCTCCCTCCGAGGTCAGCAAACGCTCAAGATCAGCTTCAGCGACATACCAAGTTTGGTGGAACTTGATAATTCGATACGTGGAATCTGACCGTGCCAAGATAGTTAATTTATATAGTAGTCAAACTCTATTAAGCGATGCAACTCTGTCCTTGATTCCTGAGAGTGCCAGGTCTCCGCACCTACTACTTAAAGATGCGTGGGGACCTCATACCCCATTGATCAAGATCTCCAGTTTCATTTGAACTTCCACGCGGAATCTTTCCTCAAAAATACAATGAAGTCACTGTATATTCTATTGTCCTTGGCCAGCGCAAGCATGGGTGTAGATATCCGTGAAGCCGCCTTGGACGAGTGTTGCTATCTCTATGACCTCGGAGTAAGAATCGCAGGACTGTCTCAGGGAGTTGTTAGCTGATCTGTTACCTAAAAGGGCAACACGCAACTTTTCCGTACCTCCGAGCTCTCTGCGCACGTCCTTGGCACGCCGGGAAGTTGGTGCATTGCTGAGATCAACCGGTATGAATGATATTTGCAACCCTATATTCCTTCAATTGCTAATGCTCTACACATTAGCGATGCAAACGACCCAAACAATTGTGCGGCTGCTACTGCTGAAGTTATTGCTGGATACTGCGAGCTCAACGTTCCAGCGAAACCAGTCGCGTGCCCCTAAACTAATCTACCTAGTGTATGGCTGGAAAAGGTGACGACTATTTGTATTGATCAAGACTTTCGTAAGGTGGTCTACCCGTTTCCTGAGCTCTTGCAGCGAACCAATCAAGAGATCTTCAGTGTACCATTTCAGCTTCCCGTCTGCTATGCTAGTCCTCGACCCTGCCGATTTCCATCGCATCTAGAACCCTTGCAGCCAAGGCAAAGACCTCATTTCCCTCATTGTACGTGATCATACTGTGATACAGACGTAAGAATATCCTACATCTACAACCTCTGCGTTGACTCTTTCTATAACTGTATTTGCATAGCTAAACTGCCAACGAGGCCTTCTAAAACGAAATGCATTAAAAAGGCCGCTATATGTAAGGTCGAAGGGTTGAGATTAATGTGCGGGCTACGTTCTCGTCCCGGCTCGAAATGCTGAAAAGTGTCGGTGCATACCTTTAACCCAAGAGGACCGAACACACTTACAAGCCAGGAAAGGTCGCCACTAGTAGCGACAAGCACCTCTTGAGAAACGTCATTACGAAAGGGATCGGACGTTGCTCGCAGAATTTCGAGGCTCATGTTATCATTAGGAGGAGACAGGGCACCATTTATCTTCTGCATTCCAAGTGGCCCAGATCCATGCGCGGCCTATTCTAGTCTTCGGGTACCCCGAGAGATTCGAGGAATTGTCCAAACCTGGAAGGTGAGCCAGTGGAGAGCATGGAGTTATCATGTCAAACGCACCCTTTAGGTTATCTCGTTGGAGCTAACAGGTGGAGCCTGCTAATCCCATATTTGTCACAAGCCCTCATCGAGTCCAAGCGTTGGCGTATTTGGCGTAACAGGCGCTTTGGGGTAACCCGCCCCGTCAAAAGTTTCACTTGTCTCAGCAGAACCCATGGCGGCTCTTAGGTCGTGTTTTATCCGTATCCACCCCCGCATTTTCCCCAGGTGGCGCTGTAGCATGCTTGCTCTGTTTCCGTACCTTGCGTGTTATCTCTCCTTGTCAGCCCTCGAAGCTAATGAGCGTATCCAGCGTGACTTGGAGCGACCATCACGTTGTTTTCGGCGACTCTCTGACCCATCGTATTTTTGCGGCGATAAGTCGACGCGGCCACTCCGTAGACGCAAGGTTCGTGCTTTTCACATACTGCTTCCAAGCGTAATATCATGAGCTCAAACAGGTGCCGTAGCACACAAGCGATCCTGGGGAAGTGAGCTTTTACGTAACTCAAGATCGCAGGATATGATACGACTTGGTCCGTGATGAGGTCAAGCCGGTCTAGCCTGGTCCCCCTTCACACCAGGTATTGTTGAGGTCGGTAGCACCTCACACGACTGCTTGTAACCTCGTATATGGTGAGTGCCGAGGCTTCACACGTAGAAGGGCCATCTTTCAGGTAATTCACATCCGCGAGACAGTGTTAAGCAATAAACTTTCGGCCAAGAACGGTTGGCCAGTGTCGTAGATAGCATGTATCGCGTTTTCAACCCAGCTGAACCAACCCCCTTGTCCACAATGTGGCTTATCAGACGAAGCCCAGGCATGCCCACTAGGGTCCTGTATGGAGAAGGGGTAGCTCTTGGCTAGATCTCCGTAGACCGAGAATTCCGGGGTAAGAGGAAGAGATATGGGGCCACCAAGTTACGTCATCAGATATCGAGAAGAATATAAACGGTGCTGTGATCGTCGAGAAGCCAAGAAAGCTTTCCTAGAATCCATCTCACTTCAAATTTCACCATGGACCATTACCAACCGACACGGGAAGTGAATACCAACAAGAAGGATCCCGAGGCTTTGGCCACTGCTCCTACCCACACAGAGAAGGGAGAGGTTATCGAACCTACTGAGACCCACGATGCGGTTTTTGGAACCATCACGGAAGACGGCCCCAACTACCGAAATGTACGTGTATCTTGGATCAGTTTTAATTCACGAGGCTTACATCATTTGAGGTTGGATGGATTGGATCGTCGGTTCTCATGATGAAGACCCAGCTTGGGCTGGGTGTTTTGTCAATCCCGGCCGCATTTGACACTTTGGGCATGGCCCCCGGCATCATTTGCCTGCTGGTCATAGCTGGCCTCATGACCTACGCCGCTTATATTATCGGCGGCTTCAAGCTCAAACATCCCGAGGTTTACGGAATTGATGCTGCAGCCGCAATCATGTCTGGGCCCATAGGCCGCGAGCTGTTTTCCCTTGGCTTTATCCTATGTAGGTGCAAGAGTCCTGATCTGGTGAAATTTTCTGACAAGACAGTTTTGGCCTTTGCTGCCGGCTCTGGCATGCTGGGCATCTCGATTGGCTTAAACGCCGTCTCTACTCACGGGACTTGCACCGCTGTCTTTGTCGCAGTTGCTTGTATCACTGTCTTCCTCTTTGCCAGCATTCGCACACTCGGTCGAATCACCATCCTTGCTTGGGTCGGCTTAGCAGCTATAGTTGTTGCCAGTAAGTTCGCTCCGAGAGCTGTTGCAATTGTGCTGACTGACATTCAAAGTCTTGATTGTAACCGTCGGCGTCGGCGTGTAGGACCGGCCTGACCTAGCGCCCGAGGGTCCCTGGAAATCGGACTACAAGATCGTCGCCCACCCGAGCTTCACGGAAGCCATCACAGCCGTGTCGACTTTCATTTTCGCTTAAGCCGGAACGCCGTTATACTTCCCGATCGTCGCCGAAATGCGCGAGCATCGTCATTATACCAAGGCCTTGCTTCTCTGCCAAGCCGCCATCACTCTAACATACCTCGTCATCGGAATTGTGGTCTACTACTATTGCGGGTCCTACGTCGCTTCGCCTGCCCTAGGCTCCGCAGGCAGCCTCATCAAGAAAATTAGCTACGGCATTGCTCTTCCTGGCCTGCTCGCTAGCTCTACTCTAAGCACTCATGTATGTATGCAGCTGATAGGAATCGAGAACTATGCTTACAAGTATCTAGCTGTCAAGCAAACACATTTTTGTCCGCATTTTGCGTGGATCGAGACACCTAACTGCGAATACCTTCGTTCATTGGGCAACCTGGCTCGGTTGTGTCTTTGGCGTCGCCGTCACAGCCTACTGTATTGCCAGTGGCATTCCTGTCTTTGGTGGACTTGTTTCTCTCATCGGAGCCCTCTTTGGCACTCTTATGTGCTTTCAGCCCCTCGGATGTATGTGGTTCTATGACAACTGGAAGGATAAAGAACATCACAGATCGACAAACTGGTTCCTCCTGGTTGCTCTTAATGCTACAGTCATTATCGCCGGCACCTTCCTTACAATTGCCGGTACATATGGTACAATTGTTGGGATTATCGATTCATACAAGGCTGATGGTGGATCTAAGGCTTGGGCTTGTGCAGATAATTCTAACTCTGTTTAGAGACCTTAGTGTATACTAATAAAGCAAAAATCGATAACCCTCAGCAGCCTACTGAGACATATATTTCAACATATACTATAAACTAGGTATCGAGATGCTGTAATTATGCAAAAACTGTGTTCTTTGTTGTGAAAGCTGGTGTCTCTGTCTCCGGCAGAAACAGTCAGATTAGCAAAGTGTATACTATAAAATGAATAACATACCTAGGTGAGACTATCAACCTCAAAATTCATAAGGCTATATCTACAAATGAGTTTCATTTACATATCTATCAAAAGCCTCAATTCAAGCTTCCATAGATGCTACTAAACCCTGAGGGGCACATCCTTCGCCATAAGCTACGAGTTGTGGTGGCGGACTTCTACCTATCTCTGACAAACAGATGTGCTCGCGCGGATGCCGTCACCAACACAACAGATTCACCCCGTTCCGTCTCCGACGTTTTACATCACCGAATCATTGCGTGCTCACCACACCTTACCTGTTGGATCTTCATACACCAGTCTGAATACGGAAGAGCTCAAGCCACTATTCCGCGTGGCGCCGAGGAGAAACGAGTGCTGACAGATAGTTGAAGGAAAAGACTGCTAGCACTTGCATATTATCCCCACCAACCCATCTGACATTGTTTTCTGTCATCCTGTTGCAGACAAAACTCAAAATCAGACGACCTCTCGCCAGGTTGGTGCGACAGGGTTGCAACGAAGGCCAATTCCATCCTAGCGATTATCTACCCCGCGTGTTAGTTGAACTCGAACCTCATCGCATAACCAAGGATCTTGATCTCCTACCCGAAGACGTCAACGATTTGTATAGCATAAGACTCTATCTTCAGTGAGCTCTATTCCGATTCTTGTCCATTCCCCAAGCCCTCGACGCCCATGGGATGGTGTCGTCATGGCGATGCCGTATGCCGTTGCCGGCATAATGGATATAATCATGAGCATCCCTCTGTTTCTTCATGATGCAGAGAATCGGATGAAAGAAACTTTGGGCAAGTACCGGAAGGGTTCAAAGGATCTTCGCTGTGCGAACGGGCATGTTCCGTATGAAACCCTGTCTATCCGAGCTGCCCAAGCCAGCCTCTTACACTGAGCCTCCGCTAACCAAGAAGCGTAGGACCGGGCGCCGGGTCTAGACCGTTAGCCACGAGTCCCGATCGGAAGATTTGTACCAACCAGCGGCGATCGAAGAGCACAGTTTCCCCGGGCTCATGCACCAGCTTTAGCACCGTCCACGCTAGATGGCTGGAGACCAGTGAGATGCTCCAGCTTTGCAGATGGCACACGCGCACTCACGCCACATCTAGTGTTGCAATGAAGCAACAGCTGCATTCTGGAAGGCGGACCGGTAGTGGAGAGAACGTACCGACCACAGTTCGGGGGAAAGCCTACGGAAATCGGACCGTAGAGGCTTTCGGTAGAGGCTTTCACGATGTCAGACTCGCCGCACGATAGGTATATAGATCGAGGCTGGTTCGCATAAATCTTGCCATGTTGACATCTTCACTTCTACTGCAATCTGGGCCGCTCACTTGACCAAACAACTCGAATTTCATCACAATTATTCACCATGGCTACCTTGGTAAGTCCTAGAACCGTACCTTACTCGGTAGTTGCTGATGAACGCAAAGACTCAAACACAAACTTCTCCTCAACTCTCGGTTGCGACCAAGATCAAACCGAAGGAGAATGGGTCTACCGCAAACGGATCGACGCTGGGCCCATCAAACCGTTCAGCTCCACGCAAGCCGTTGGCGCCAGAGAAGCACCCTGTCCCGTTCGAAGTCGCAGGTATGTCATCATGCTTCCACGATTTAAAGCACATGCCTAATAGGACACAGACTGCTTGATTCCCGAATCTGTGGGCTTGGGTATCGTCAAAAAGCATTATCAGGAGCAGACGCTTAGTAGATACTTTACCCTCTACGCGGTCGGACTATTTGCCTTTTATTATCTCCAGTCGCCGGCTCTGAGAGTTCTTGGACTTGGACTCGTCTTTCCCGGAGCAGGTTTCACTGCGATTGGAACCTTTCGTTCCACTCTAGCCTTTCTTCTGTCTGTGGTTATGGTGCCCATCTCTCTCGTCACCTGGTTCGGCATCGGCTTTGCCCTGTTCCCTGTCCTTGTCTACTTTGGTTCAACTATCGGCGCTGCTTACGCGGTGGGCGACGCTCCTGTCATTGACAGAGCCGGCATTGTCTGGGCAATTGTTCTCCCTCTGGCCATCTACTGGACAAAGTCAACTGCGGCCAAGAACAATGCTATCGGATTCACCAAGAGGTCCCAGCGTAACAAGTACGTCGTCCAGGCCGTCAAGGACAATGTCGAGAACGCCACTCCCGCGCCAGCCCCAGGATCCCGCGAGCTCGATCTCAAGACACTCCGCTTCATGCAACACATCATTGAGCGTGGCTTGTCCGATGACTACAGCTCCTTTGACATCATTGATCAGTTCCGCGAAGCCGCCATCCGCTACCAGCTCTACGGCCTTGTCGACGCCCTCGCCATCTTCCAGACCCACTACGCTCCCAACTTCCACGGGTACATCTCCGAGGCGTGCCGCAACTCGCTCGAGAAGAGTCTGACCAAGAAAGTCATGAATTACTGGAAGTGGGAGTCGATGCTGGGTGCGTTCAAGCTCAATGACTGGGATCCGATCAAGAAGGACAACATCATGGTCAGCGGCTACCTTGCTGTCGCTATGGGCCTGTACCAGAGCTCGTCGGGCGACCGCCGCTACATGGAGAAGGACTGCCTCGAGTTTGTCATTGATGATGGAAAACACTACAAGACAGACTATCGGGGGCTTCTCCAGGCTTTGGAGAACAACTGGCGCGAGAATCCCTTCTGTCTGTACCCTTGCGAGCCAAAGTGGACCTATACCCTGTGCAAGTTAGTACGATCGCTTTCCTCCGCCCCACGTCTTTGCTAACAACCCATCGCAGTCTGATTGGCATGGCCGGCCTCGTTGTAGGCGATCGGATCCTCGATAAGAATGTGGGCGACAAGCTCAAGCCCCGCTTCGAGCGTGCCCTTGAGGAGGAGTTCACCGAGTGTGATGGCCGGATGCTCACTCTCCGCAACGAAACCACCGGACTGACCATCCCCAACTTTGCCGCCCTCTTGACTGACTGCATCAATGCCATCAACTTGACTTGCTACCTGCCTCACATCGGCCACAGGAACTGGGCCATGATGCGCAAGGAGTATCTCGGCCTTGATGAGTCAGGCAAGGTCGTGGTCAGGGATCTCAAAGGCGCGGATAAGATGGACCCCTGCAACTACAAGTTCAGCGAGGGCCCCATCTACGTCTACGTCGCAGCGGCCGCCGCCGAATTCGGAGACGAGGCCATCCGCCAGAGCGCCATCGACCAGGTCGACAGCGAGTTCTTCCCCGCCAAGACGACCAGCACCGGCGCCTTGGTCAACGAGGGTCTGTCGGCCAGTTCCCAAGCTGTGCTTCTGATGGCGCGCCTGTCTCGACACCTCGATCTGGCCAATGCAACTGTCAAGGGTCCGGATCCTGTCGCCATGTCTGGGCCCCTCCTTGCTAGCGCCCCATTCCCCGACGTGCTGGTTGCCAAGGCCTGGAGTGAGGATGGCAAGAAGCTGGATCTTGTACTCTACCCGGGCAACAAGCCTGGCAACTTCAGCTTGGACTTTGAGAGACTACAGCCGGGCCAAACATATTCAATTGGAAAGGGTACCATGACAGCTGACCACACCGGCAAGGCGACAGCTGTGGTGCGTGTGGATGGCCGCACACAGCTTCTGATTGAAGCTCAGTAAGTTGGTGAAGGAGTTGGTTGATCAAGACATAAATTCTGTCATTTCTGTATCTACACTTGTTCGTTCCTTTTTCTTGTTGCCTCTCCTTATTGCAGCTAAAGCTATGAAAGGCTTGCTATACGTAGTAAATACAGCTGTGTCATATTATTATAGAGCAGTCAGCTAATGCTAAAGGTGATGTGTCTTACCAGGGAGCCACCCTACATCGTAACAGTGACAGCTCGTGCCTGAGGCACCCAGGTGTCATCTCAACGTGGCTCCACAGGCTTCCAGAGCTGAGCTAGACTCGTTGGCGCGCCTTTCATTTCATCCGTTCGCGCGTGTCATGCAAGAGTGACTGATCCATGGGGATGGCTCATGGCAGGCACGGCACCGTGATCCCCGGGACGGATCGTAGATGCAGCTGTCACTCTTCGCTGATTGGCGCGTAAGTAGGGAAATTGGGGGACGAATCCTTCCACGTGATGTTGACGGTAGCTGTTGGAGTCCGAGCCGGGGTCCTCCAACAGGAACAGCTAGATCCCTGGACCAACGGTGCGCTACTATCCACACCTCGATCGGCTGCTCGGCTTCTTCACCCGATCCAGTCGGGCTCGAAACATAGCGACATAACACATGACCTGTTACAGAGCTCCGTACAGTTGCACCGAGTCCACCCAACCCCTCAGATGCTGCATAGGAGGAGAGTACATATGTGGGATGATGCCCCGCGCCAACAGAGCCCGAAGCCAGCTCGATACTGGACGACCGGAATTGCTTTGACTTCAGCTTCGTGACATCAGGGCGCGAAGCTATGTCTCTACCCTACATCCTCCCCTCTCGGGGCATCAATAACGCGAACGGGAGAGTCAACGCGGAGAAGTTGGGGAAGGGTCGGGGAAATTAAGGCCGGCCAAGATGTAACCTTCCAGTTTGGCCCTAGCCCGCCGCGACCCTCCCCGGAGTGGCGCCGTAGGGGTGTCTTGCTCCGGGGTGGCTGCGGGGTTCCCACGGGGAGGCCAGGATTAGACACGGACTAGGTCCAGGCTCTGATAGGCGGGCGTGTAAGCTTGAAGGCTACTTGTAGCGCCTGGCTTCCAATAGGTGCGTCTAACCGACAATGATACGAACCCCAGATGCCTAAATGTCGTGCCAGTACCACCCTAGGAATAGGCCATCGGCGACTAATTGAGCATTAACAGAGCCAATCCCCAATTTTCCGCCAATGCATCGGGCCTACCATGCCTGTCCCGGTTAAACGGCAGCCGCCAGGGGTCCAGAGATTTATAAATGGGTGCGCCTAGCTCTCGAACTGCCTGCGACTCTGTGTTGTTACCCTTCCTTTCCTCCTTACCCATTGTTTGTTTTGGCAGACACCGATCAACATGAGTAACTACGACGAGAAGCCCGCGGGCGGCGTCTCAGACGTCACGGGCAACGACAACCAGATCGACCATGCCTATGATGTCGAGGACAAGTCGGTGCCCCACGTCACCAAGGATGTCAAGGCCGATGCCATGGAGGCAGAGGGCGTCGAGCTTAAGATGGGCGTGGTCGAGGCCGCTAAAGCTTACCCCATGGCTTCGCTCTGGGCCTTTGTCATGTCGTGCACAATTGTACGCTGCATATGCCCTCGCACTCTCTTGCTGCAGCTAACACGGCGACCAGATTATGGAGTCTTACTGTGTCTTCCTCGTGGGCGCCTTCATCGCCCTCCCTGCGTTTGCCGACGAATACGGTGTTTATAGTGAGAACAAGGACAAGTTTGTCATCCAGACCAAGTGGCAGTCTTCGCTTCAGATGGGTGGCCCCGTCGGTGCCATCATCGGCGTCTGTCTCGCCGGCCCCCTCACCAGCCGCATCGGATACCGCTGGGCAACCATCACCGGTCTCATGCTCCTGAACGCCTTCATCTTCATCTTTTACTTTGCCAAGTCACTCCCCGTCATGCTGGTATCGCAGCTTCTCGAGGGTGTGCCGTGGGGAATCTTCATTGCCAACGCTCCCGCATACTGTTCCGAGATTGTGCCCATCCCGCTGCGAGCCCCTGCTACTCAGATGTTGCAGATGTTCTGGGCCATTGGTGCTATCATCGTGGGTGCCGTCACCTACCACTACAACACTTTCGACACCGATATCGCCTACAGGTACGTGCTCTTATGCATGACAAGGAGCTTCTCTGCTAACGACGAGAAACTAGAATTCCCATTGCTCTTCAGTGGATGTTCCCCACGCCTCTCGCTATCCTCCTCTTTATCGCCCCCGAGTCGCCTTGGTGGTTGACCCGAAAGGGACGCTACGAGGATGCAGCAAAGGCGGTGGCACGCCTGGGACGTACTTCAGTCGTTCAAAACCACAACGATACTGTCGCCATGATGCGTCGTACCATTGAGCTCGAGAAGACTGAGAAGGAGCCCAGCTACTTGGAGCTGTTCCGAGGCACTGACCGCTACCGTACCCTCATCGTGTGTGGTGTGTACGCCGCCCAGAACCTTACGGGTAACTTGATTGCCAACCAGGCCGTCTACTTCTTCGAACGTGAGTTGTTCATATCGCTGTTTTGGGTGAATAATCAAGCTAATTCAAGCACAGAGGCTGGCATGAAGACTGACACTGCTTTTGCTCTGGGTCTCATTACCTCGGCTCTCCAGACCATCTTCGTCATGCTTTCTTGGATCCTCACCACGTATCTTGGCCGACGTACCATCTACGTCTGGGGTTCGGCTATCAACGTTGTCTTCCTGGTCGCTCTTGGCGTTGCAGGCTCTGTTGGCACGTCGACATCAGCCTCTCTGGCGCAGGCCTCCCTCGGTCTCATCATCTCGGTCCTGTTCACCCTCGGACCTGCTCCCGCCTCGTGGGTCATTATCGGAGAGACATCGGCTATTCGCCTCCGGCCCCTCACAACTGGTATCGGACGTGGATGCTACTACGCCGTCAACATTCCTTGCATCTTCCTTGCCAGCTACATGCTCAACCCCGAGGTATGATTCTCCCCCCGAACAAGTTTTGTAGATGACAATTACTGACATGGTACAGGATGGAAACCTTGGTGGCAGGTGCGGTTACGTCTGGGGTGGCACTGCTCTCGTGTGCACGGTCATGGCGTGGATCTGGCTCCCCGAGATGAAGGGCCGATCCTACCGCGAGATCGACATTCTCTTCAAGCGTCGTGTCCCCGCTCGCCAGTGGAAGAAGACTGTTATCGACATGAACGACGACGAGTAGATGGACATGGTGTCGGGGGAAACGGGAGCCGAATGGCCCCATGTAGAGAGAGGCTGGTGCGGGGTAAAGGGGACGGGTGGATAACCACATGCCTGTGTAATGCTGGATGCATGCGTGGGAGAAGGGCCAGCACTCGCTATTCATCACATCCTGTGTGTTTACACTTGTCAGTCTTTGTAGCAATGCTGCTTAGAGAAACACTTGTTGATATAACTACAAATGCGTTCTTGTGACTATTGTTTCTGTTTGGCTCCTGCTGCTGCAACACCCACCGTGTCCGAATAGATGCGCCTGCCAGACAACACGATGCAGCGGCCCTCGGGTCAAGGTGATGAGGGGCAATGACCCGCGCCCCGACGCCGACCCTTGACTAGTAGCCCCACAGCCCAACTATCATCGCGTTGGGCTCCCACTGGCGCCCTGGGCTAGAGACATTTATGGAGACCAAATTTAAGGTAAATAACTTTAAAAACTAGCATGTCCATTTTTCTCTCTTTCGAATGCATAAGTTTATGTAGGTGGAGCCTAGTCTTGAGATGAGAAATATTGGGTAAAAGACGATGATTGAAAGGAAAGAAAGGCTCAATCAAGACAATTGAGCGTGGGAGAAAAATAGAGAAGGAATATGAAAGTACCCAGAAAGAGACAGTTGAAAAGGGAACTGGGAAAAGGACATCGATCAAGGTAGGCAGATAGTAGCCAAGAAGCGGGCTGACATACCACCGGATTGAGGCTACAGAACAAGCATTCCATCTCAAATTCGCGACATGGAAGAGCCTGCCTTGAGTTCTGACTCCCAGATTTAATTCTCAAAGACCCCGTCAATATCCAACTCAATCCCAGCATCGCTGAAACCATCAGCAGATCCGAGCCCGCCGAGGCCTCTCTTGTCCCGTATGCCACAGATCGCCTTGCCGCCGCACAATCTGCAGGCATACTTGTTGCAATTGCTGTACTTGTCCGTAAGGCAATAGTCCCAGACCTGGCAGTTGCCCCGACAATTGCCGGCGTTGCCAAAGAGACAACACCAGTTGGAGGGGGTTCCGGAGGTTTTGATTGACAGGCTGTGCGAATATCCATTGTTGTTGTTGGTAACGTGACCGCCCCGGCCGTATGGATCCAGCTTGATCTTGTACTGGTGACACTGCACTGTGCAGGACTGGCCGGCATAAGACTCCCAGCTGCAGCCTGGACACCGGTAGTACGTGTGGTCATTGTCCCAAAGCTCGATGCTTATGCCGTCTTTTTCTGGCCATGGAGCTTGGAAGTGACGCGCGTGGACGCGGATGCACGCTTGAACGTGGACAACAGCGCCAAGCAGGATGATGATATGGTGAAGCTTCATGTTTCTCTTGAAAGCGATGGTGTACCCGTTATGTTGGTCTGGGATAGCGATCAAATTCAGAAACAGGAGAGCAGTTGGACTGAAAGATGTAAATAATTGCACTTCGTAGTTCAAGTCGAACAGCGCAAGTATCTGGTGGAACTTGTGAATACAAAGATCACTGAGCTGAAGCTGAAGGGCATACAATTTAGCATGTCTATCAGAGGCTTTATAGTCCATTTTTTAAGATGCCTCTACTGCCTGTGAGGCGGTTTGCCCAGTCACCTGAGCTCATATCGCAATGGACTTTCCGCTTTGAGATAAGTATGGAGATTGAACTAGGTAATGGGACAGGACCAATGAGCACTTCTAAAGCAGGAATCACATTAGCATATCGAAATTCATCAGCTTACCACGTCTTGGCGCATGAGCTGAATGACTGGAAAAAAGGCAGCCGCGAGGGACTTCCCAAAAGGATCCCATCCTCCGCTGCGTGTAAGACATCAACAGTTGCCTTGAGCCATTCGGTCATAGTGTGATTTTGTTCTGGAGATGTGCACTTTCATGCACATTCTGAAGCCTCACAAAAGTCCCGAGGTGGTTGACCTCAGTACAGGCATCTGGGTGAGTAGCTGGCGTTGTACCTTGCTTTCTGCTGGAGTACGTACTGGGTACATGCGGACCTGAAAGAGTACTTGTGACAGAAATCTGTCACACGGTGGTTCCTTCCATCACTACCTCTGTTTGTGATAAGGTTGAGCAGCGGCCGGGTCGTCCCGAAGCCTAAATTTAACGGATCATGTTACCCCGCAGTCTCAACACTCAGCTGAGGTCCTGTGAATCAGGATGCAGCTCCAAACCCTCCTATTGGCTTGTTATCCAATCAGGCTCTGGCCTTGAGGCTCATTTTACGACCTGACCCTGTCATCAATTTCCATATGACACTTCATCTGCGAAGCTCGAAGCCTCGACCTACATGGACTCGCTCTCATTTGCCATTCAGGCATCAGATCGCCTTCGAGCCGTGGCCAATAGCTTATGCACCGATCATTCTTGCGTCCAGTTCTGCGCTAGCCTCCAAGTCATTCTCGGCGATATCACTCAGTGGCTCCGAACCTTGCCACCAGATCAATATTCTGAGGGAGAGGCCTCTGCATTGTTGCGCCAGCTCGAGGATCTTTGCTGGGTAATTGCGCCGCCGCTTTTGCTGCCCAACAAATGGTGATGCTAATTGGTGAGATCGTATAGCCGCCAGGGCTTCCGAAACGTGAAGTTCGGGAGGAAGGATCCGGCAAGGCCAGCATTACGCCTCAACGGCTTTACCCGGCGCTTGGCGAGCTCGAATCCAATATCGGGAATGCGACGCAGAGTCTCCAGGACTTGGCCAGTGACAGGGCTTCCCAAAGACAACGAAGAACAATATTGGCCTGCCTTGAATCATTTTTGCCGCAGATCTTAACCGAGAAAATTCATGTTTCGCCATCAGACGCCGACCTGCGGGCTACTGGCGAAGTACCCCCAGACTACGGCAGAGAGATTGTCTCCCTCCATAAGGCTCTTTTCACACATTGCTTCTGCAACGAGTCGGAAAAAGTGCTGGCTCGTATTAGATTACATAACAGCACGCAAGATGACTCAAAGGTAACATTTGGTGTTCTCTTCAAGGCACATCCCCATCATGATGGAGGGAGCGTTGGTTATTTACCTTGGTGGCAGGATACGCACATTTCTGTGCAAAGGGCGGTGTAAGTTCTTGCTAATCTGATTTAAACTCTAATGATATGTTAACAGTGCCCAAACAGGGATTTCGAGGGCAAAATGAAAGCTGAGTGCGAAGAGATCCGGCTGGATTCAGACACACCGTTTTGTTCCTATATATCTGCCCAGGACGAGACGGGCCTCATACTCTTATACTTTTCGGTCATGGGCCAGAGACTATACTTTGAGGAGTCCCAAGAGCTGTCGAGGCAATGGCAACTCGACAGGCCTAGTATATCCCTCAGTCGGCTATTAGAGGAAGTATCTGCCTCTGCCAGCGATTTGACGGAAAAGAGGAAAGAAGTGCTCTCTTGGCTTTTAGCTAAGGCCGTCTGGCAGTATTACAGCTCTCCGTGGATGCGCCAGCCTTGGAACAAGGAGAGCGTGCATTTTCTGTTCGAAACCCGGAAAACAGACAAAGGCCTCGTTACTGGCATCTATGTTAACGAGCCGCTTTTATCGGTGTCTATCGTTCCGAATTTGGGAGAAGTTCAAAGCGACGAAAAAGCTTCCGGCCGAGACCTACGTCGACCATCTTGCCACGGACCGCGTCGTTTGCCTTTTCTTAGCAGGCCATTGCACCCTGTACCCAAGATCCTGGCCCTCGGCATCATGCTAGTTGAGATACAACTCGGACGCCCTATAGAGAGCCTTTACGGAGAAGATGAATGGTCGAAATATTGTCCAAGGGGGAATCCCAATCAGAACACTAATTATAAGATCTGTAGGGATCTTATCGTGAAATCAGCGTTCTTTGAAGATATGGCGGATCCACTCGAGGCACTCATTAGGAACTGCATACAGCCTAGTGAGGTATTTGTACCTCCTCATGTTCGAGATGATGAAGGGATTCGGGAGGCACTTTACAACTTGGTCCGTCGGCTCGAGATTTATCTGTCCAAGAGGAAACCAAATAACGTCAAGCCACTGGACCTGTCGGTCACGCCAACATCACAGCGCCCCACACTCACTACCTCTTCATCTGTTCCAGTACCATCTAGACAATTGCATACGAAGGTAGTCCCGAGAAGGAACTTGTGGTCGCACCATGACGTTACACAAGGAAATCCCTTCTTTCAAGCCTAGTTTATTTATTTTAATTAGCAGACGAAGGTACCTAGATCAGAAGCTTCTCTTCAACCCGTCCTCCTATGGCCTTTATACATAGAGCAGCAGGCCAACACAACATATTGAGGTTAAAGGTCCAATTAAACCAGCCCGATGCCGTGAAGCATAATAGGAGAATATAAGAAATGGGTTCCAAGGGCTTGGTGTGATTTCAACCAGAGAATTTTGCTATTAATCGTGAGCGATGGGGCTAAGTAACTGAACTACGAGACCGTGTACGGGTCAGCAGATAAGATGCCCAGCGGATACGTTTATGCTGGGGTCCGAGCTGAAAATGGAGTCGTGTCCTCGAAATTCCCATTCCGTTCAATCATTGGCTGGCGTGGCCTGGTCACATCGGTGGCAGCATCCTGCATCATTGGTAGCCTGATTTTTACCTGGCTGCTTATGGCTGAAAACCCCGCCTTTGCTAAAATGCAGCCTTGAGCAAGCAGAGATGACGACGGATTGAAACCAAGGAGCCTTCTGTGAACCCAAGGTACACCATGGTCCAAACCCTGATAGGCTCGGAAGGTACGCGAGATGAGACACAGCAGAAACATACGCCTACCTCAACCTACGGAGGACAAGATGGAGGGATTAAATCCAAGCCTAGCGACCAGGAGAAGATCTCTTCAGACATAAGAGACCAGACCAAGCTGTGCTTGGATTTGTTTGAAGAGTGTCAACAATATGCTCTTCTCTCTGAAGGAGACTGGGTGGATAAGATGGCAGCCGAATTCAACTGGTGGTCCCTTGGTATTGGTGCAGCAAAGAGTGGCCACGCCTCACTCGACTATCGCGTCCAACCCCGAGAGGATGTGAAAAATACAGTCATGGCTCTTTTAAATAGCCTAGCCATATCATTGAAAAACTGCATCAAACTTGGTGGGTGAATCCTTCAGTATCGTGCTCACGCTAATGACATCTAGCACAGGAATCCTTCACAGGTCACCACGTGGTAGATGTGAAGGGGAAACAGCCAGAGACATCGACGACCAATACCCTATCGCGGCTATCACTTGAGCAAGAGACTGAGCTTGATGAGCAGCGGTACTACATTAGGACCACCGTGCAATTCCTCATCCGCATTTCTTCAGCAATTAGGAAATCAGGAACCAAATTCAGGCATGAGAGAGCTGACAACCGACTGCGAGAGAGGCAACCGGAGCTTGCCGAATTTAGGAGATACCTTTTGAACCTCGTTCTTTTGGATTCTACGAAGAACAGACTGCTGAACCACCTTCTCGGCCTTCAGAATATGACGAAAGAACCTATTTGGACCAAGACTCGGATTCTTATCAAGGCCTATCTCACCGATGTTCAAAGGCTTAGTCCTATTCGCGATCGACTTATTCGGGCAAACATAACTCGGAGGAATCGATTTGACGTTTATATTGAAGAATACCATCGAAGACTACAAAACAATGGACATTTGCCCGAACCGGAAAAGCTTCGTTCCGTCCATGAATCGCCACCGTTCCAGCAAGACGACCAACTGGAATCAGCTGCAAGTCAGGCTCCAGAGCCCAATATCTCTCAAGGGATGCAGCCGAAGCTTCCTCGGGAGCCAACCAAGCTACCTGCTACTGTTCCATCTACTCAGTCCGCGACTAAGATCGGTAGCTTCATCATGCCTCGAAGACCCCGAGAGCAGGAAACACCATCTGTTAGCACGAAAGTGTCACAAGGGGCCATCAAACAGGATTACCCAAAGTGTCCTGCTGCTGGGGGAGAAAGTTTCTGGTGCCCGTATTGTGCGCAGCTGCTGGACTCTTCTCATTCTAATTCGAACAACAGAAGATGGCGGTACGTATTCCTAAGTATTACTTGAGACGCGTCATCTAACAATTACTAGCGGTCACCTTGCTGAGGACCTGAGTCCTTATGTGTGCATATACACCGACTGCGACAGTCCCGACACAATGTATGTTACAACAACCGAGTGGAAGAAACATATCAAGGACAGCCATAGCGAGGCCCGTTGGATCTGCGACCCTTGTTGGCTTGATTCAGATGACCCTGGTCAGTACGAATTTTTATGCCAAGAGGATTGGTGTGATCACACCGTCACCGAGCACCGGGATGAATTTGAAGACGATGACCTTTTAGATCTCGCTGAAGCAAGTCAGAGGACTGTTATTCCATACGTCAGATGCCCACTTTGCTATGAAGATACTGCTCTCTTGCACCCAGAGACAGACAAGCATCTGGCGGAACATTTACACTCCTTTGCCCTCCAAGCTCTGCCATGGGATACCATAACTGTCGAAGACGACACCCGGGTTTCTGTGGGGTCAAATATCGGGAAAACCTTACTTCTGGAAGACACAGAAGATTTCTCTGATGAGTTTGAAGAAGCTCAGTACCACATTTCCGACCTTTCCACGCACATAAATGCTACTATGCGATCTTGTGACAGACTGGCTAGATGGAAACTATTGACTAACACCTTTATCCCTGCTGATCTGCTGATCGAATTAAATGAAGCGCTCCAACGTCTGTTACATCGTTTCACATCTTATCACTCGTATCTGAAACACGACATCGCAATCTGCCTGATGCGCTTTGACAGGATCTTCCAGGCACTGGAAGAAAGCGATGTTGGAATTGGTTTTCGGGACTTAAATGGTCTACAGTTCCTAGGTGCAGATGTCGCTGAAGGGTTAGAATCCCTGAATCTCATCATATCATCTGGGAATCAAGACCTCTCCGGAGACATCGCAGTTCGTGTCATCCCCTTCGCGCGCAACGAGGACTTTATCCCCCGCCCAGATTTTTCCAAACAGCTGGATATACTGTTAGCGCCATCGTCAGAGTTTAGAATTGCGGCTCTATCGGGAATCGGAGGCTCGGGGTAAGCTCATATTCTGTGCTTACTCCGGAATTGGCTAACACCTTCAGGAAAACACAGATCGCGCTGGACTATGCGTATCGGCGGAGCGACGATCAAGATTGTTCCGTCTTTTGGGCAAATACTGCTAACGAAGAGGCGTTTGTTCGATCTTTTCGATTGATAGCTGGAGTCCTTGGGATAGATGATAACCTGGATGACGACATCTTGCTTGCAACTGTGAAAAGCCGCATCGAGGCTAAGAAGCACTGGGTATTGGTTTTGGACAGTGCCGATGATTTGGCACTATTTGATAGCAACCGCTACAATTCTACACCTCAAGGCCCCGGAGGAACGCTGCTGTGGACAAGTCGAGACAGGAGCATTGCAGGATCGCTAGTCAAGCCACATCAAGCCCTCCAGGTTGGTCAAATGACAGTAGACGAAGCAACCGCGCTGTTTTTGGCGACAGGGAATATCCAAGAACCCGTTGGACATGATACTATTGCCGCTTTGTGGCAGGCGATGGGTGGACTTCCGTTGGCAATTGCTCAGGCAGGAGCAGTTGTACGACAAACTTCAATGTCGCCAGAAAGGCTCATGGCGGTCATGAACGACAAAAACTGGTGGGATATCCTGGAAGATGCCAGGTCCGACCGTCAACGACGACCAGAATATTCCTGGGGCATCTTGGAGACTTTCAAGGCCTCTATCTGGCACCTTCGGCAGGAAAATGAGAAGGCACAAAGAATGCTTTCTGTGGTTGCGTATCTCGCCCCCGATGCCATATGGTACGAGATGATGGCAGCCGCCTACAAGAATATCAGCGAGGATTCGACTCAAGAACCCACCGAGGAGGAGGTACAGCAAGCGATTCGATCACTTCTTCTGGCTTCGATGATCTCCACATTCCCGGTAGACGGTGGAAGTGAGACACGCGCGTACAGGATCCACAGGCTTGTACAGTCAGTTGTGCGAGCTAGTCTGACAGACGAGACCTCGGGTAGGAGCATGTCTAAAAGCAATATGCTACAGGGTGAAGACGAAACGTACTTCACGAGTATTGCTCTAGGAGTTGTTTCGGACCTTTTCCCCACACCTGGCCCGGAGATGTGGGCACGATGCGAGAGATACGCGCCGCATGTGAAATGTGTTAGCAAGTGGGCAGAGTTGTCTGGAAAGGAGCTCGAAGTGGCACAGCTCCTTGAGAGGTTTTCGGACTATCTTGGACAACGAGAAAGTTGGGAAGAGAAGGCGACGACTGAAAACCGGATCTTGGAGCTCCGGCGCAAGAAGCAGGGAGAGAAACATCCAGATACCATAAAAAGTATGTGGAACCTGGGCTCGACATATCATGCCCAAGGCTTGCTCGACAAGACAGAGGATATCATGGGCGATGTCTTGTCCCTCCAGCAGGAGGTTCTGGGGAGGCATCCAGACACCATCTGGACCATGGCGTATCTCGCGGCGAACTATCAACACCAACAAAAATATGAAGAGGCCGAGTTTATTGGAAAAGAAGCACTTCACCTGCAACGAGAAGTGCTTGGAGACAAGCACCCTGACACAATCTCGAGTATGGCCCTTTTAGCAGCGACCTACCAACACCTGCGTCAATACGATAAGGCCGAGACCGTTGGGTTGGGAGCATTCGAACGTCAGGAAGAGCTGCTTGGCCACGAACACCCCGACACAATCAACAGCATGGCCTCACTTGCAGCGACCTACCAACACATGGGTCTATTTGAAGAGGCCGAAGCCTTTGGTTTGAGAGCACTTGACCTTCACGAGGACGTCCTTGGAGAAGAGCATCCCGACACGATGTGGAGCATGGCCTCTCTCTCCATGATATACAATGCTCAAGGACAGGTAGATGCAGCCCAGGAGCATGGGACGAGGGCGTTTTCTGTGCACCAAAAGGTTCTTGGAGAGAAACATCCGGATACCCTCCATGCCATGCATAACTTCGCCCTCATTTGGGACAAGAGCAATCGGCTGGATGATGCCCTTGGCCTTATGAGAGAATGTTTCGAGTTGAGACGCTTGGTTTTGGGGCCGGATCATCTGTCAACGCGCGCGTCTGGGGAGCGTCTTGCGGAGCTGCGGTGGAAGTCGTGGAGCAGCAGACCCCAAATTCGTCACGTTGTCTCACAGACTGACGAGGGTGGACGAGAGAAGGGATCTAAAGAAGAGCTGTTCCGGAATAGAAGAAGAGCCCGGTCACTGGTAGACGGAGGGACCAGTGCATAGGAGTTGCGGGTGGGAGAATGTAGTTGTTGCTAAAATGCTGAATTCGGGTTTGAACCCTAGGCCTTTAAAGGGACGCATCAGGGACGCGTGAGCAGAGAGTAGCCCCGCTTGTATTTTGGTATTGAACGCGTTAATAAGGTTTCGACACCGCGATCTGCGAGAATTTAAGATGAGAGGATCGAATTTCCAGACCCCCTCATGCACTGCATGTTACAACTCGAGGTTCATTCGTTGGAAAGATGCTGGCTTAATAGAGTAAAGTTGGAGAATTGGCCGAGAAAATCGGTGCCGCTCGTCCTTCATTTCAGTCGACGAAGGTCTTGGCGCCTTGCTACCCAGGCACCGACTTAAACAGCGTTTGCTTAGTCGCCCGCGGGCTCAGTCGTGAGGATGGCCAAGAGGGCAATGTCGTACTCCGGGATGCCTGCCGTAGATCCTAGCGGGGGAGGCCAACAAGTTGGCGATCGACAAGCAGCCATGACATTTGTCATGATCCACTGCCGGCACCTCGCTCGCTCTCTGATTTACCAGAGGTGACATCAGAGCTGTGTGAAACGAATTGGGGGGAATCAACAGAGTTGCAACACCGAGGCCCACCACCCTCGATTAGAGTGTCCGCTGTCAGATGCACGACCGTTCCAACGGCCGATCGGCGAGGGCATTCAGTGCCTGGCCGCTTTAGGCGCAGAGTGCAGCATCGGGTACGACACTAGTGGTTCGTATGCCTACCTGGTCGTTTATTGAGCCGAAAAACGCCAACTCGCAGGGGTCTCTGTCTCATTTCGTAGATGGCTGGCCTCATTGTCAGTCTCGACAGAACGGTGAGAGTACCTTCCGATACTCGGATGAAGGGGATGGCCTTGATATAAAGAAGACCTACTTGCTCGAGACAGGAATCTCATCCTTCTGGCGTCTCGCCATCATCTTGAATCTAACGCTACCACCTCAGATTAAGTCGATTTACGCAACTAAAATCTTTAGCATCTTCATCATGCCTTACCTTCATCAAAAGCTATCTCAAATGCAGTTAGACGTGGACGACTGGGCTTCCCTGACTGTGCCCAAGTCCTCGCCCTCCCGAATCGCAATTCCGTCATTTCTGACAGACCAGGCTGTCAGAGACATCCTACGAGAAATAGCGATGGACCAGCTGGTCGACCAACAGTCCAGATACTTTGTCGAAAGCTGCCTCGAAATAATCACGCCGAAAGATAAGGAATTCCTAGCGCTCTTCCGCTGGCATATCGAATCAGTACACTTGAACGGCAAACCAACAATTCCGGTGCTTCCGCACATCGTCAGCCCTTCCCTACGTGGGACACTTATCGCTGATCTCCTGAGCTGTCGAAGTTGGGGCCTTGTCAATGACGAAGATTGGAATAACATAACAAATGACTGGTCGCGGAACGCGAATATGGTTTTTGTAAGTCTCGTCTCCATTTTAATGTGACGGCGCTGATTTGGGACAGCAACGGCTTCGTCTTACCATTTGTCTTGTAGCAAATTACATGGGTACGGAGATCCGTACCTGGGATGAATAATTTTGGTTGTTTGCACTGGTATCCCATGGCAAAGACTGTCATATTGTTTCAATTCTTTTGTCCTCGTTCAAGAAAATTGTCTCCCGACGTTAGTTTAGTAATACAGGCAAAATATTAATCCTCCCTCATGTCTTGTCTTACGCTGCCTTGAACGAACATGCGTCAACTGTCAATAATCATCGTGACGCGAAGGATCTTCACAACAGGCACGAGCCGCATGTCGGTCCGATACACCAACATTCAGGCATAGGCTGCCTCTCGTGCAGCACGGCAGTTCAAGGCTAAAACATCCTTCCCCGGAGCCTTCCAATTGATGCAAGTTGGATCAGCACAAGGGCTGGTCAGGCCCGCTTCGCTGTGTTTGCTAAACTTTGTTTCATCTCGTCTCGCTACCCCTGTCTAATCCTAGAGCACTAAGTCTACGTAATGTGCACCAGTGTAAGACATCTCGCAAGCAGGGGCTGAAAAGGGCTTAGGGCCATCATTTTCCCAGCATGACATATTATGTGGCAGGGGACCCAGCAGCTGTCAGTAAGAGGGAAAGGATATCCGAGCCTCAGATGCAGAGCCGTTGGTCGCGTGCGCCGTTTCGAAGTGTTGGTGGAAGTGCGTGCGTGTCCAGCTGGTTCTAATGAGCCTAGAACAAGCCACCGGGTGGTCCCCGGCCGCTAGATCAAGGCACGGTGCTGGATTTAAGCTTTCTTAGCTTGGTGATATCACATCGTAAGCATATAATGTCGCCTGATTTCCGCATTGTCACAAATGGCATACGCTCCAATCGGGTACCCTCCCGCGGCTGTCTCTTATCTGAAACTGGGATGCTCCCAGTCCGACTTGGTTGAGACCGTTGATGAAACAACTTCGGTTGAGTTTTGTATGTCCGTTTCAATTCCCGTCCGGAACCACCGGCGCAACTTGATTTGTTGACTTGATAACCATACTGAACACCTGCACCTCGGAAACCTTTTTCACGATGCCTTCAACGTCAAATTTCGCCTGGAAAGAGCTTTGAGATACAATTACCTTTTTGGCAGAATGCTAAGAGCGTCATTGGATGGGTATGGGGGACGTCCTGCACTTTGATAGTCGGTGACGCATCACGATGTGAGAACACGAGGTCAAGAAACTTCATCGCTATGACCTGGTCAAAGCTTGCCCAATGCTGCCAACGCTCGACCAAAGTTTCACCAGTCTTTCCAAGGCCAAAAGATGACGAGAGAAAGTCAAATAATAAGACTGAGAGGGTATAGAGGATGACGACTGTATTGTTGGGCTCGGTTAGGCTTTCCATTCATGAAATATAAAATCCATCTTGTTATCATACAATTAGCCATCGTTAGCCAGCTGGATCTTAAGAGTCTTGGATCGAATCATCTTCACGCTTAAACACCCTATCTTCGCTCCATCTTACCTTCCGTGACTGGAAAGCTGGCTCAGCTACACTTCTGTGTCTTTTACTTCAACTACAAATAATCTGTGGTAGAGTTCTTCTCACACTTTCACTGTTGCGATTGACAAAACTTTCGATAAATCTACGGCCATTGAACAGAACTCAACTCCTATTGTGCGATTCGATTCTTAACCATGCATCAGTCATCGCAAGCCTCAAGACTTCCTCACCCAAACACAAAAGCCCAGGACACTGAAGCTCACGCTTTTGTCGTTCTCAAGACGCCTGGTGTTCGATGCCCCACCTGTGCGTTGTCAGGCAAAGAAGTTTGGGTTATTCCAGGCCGTTGTTGTGGCTATTGTGGAACTCCGTGTACCGACTAGGTGGGTTTCAATCAATGTTAGTGCAGAGCCCACAGCTAGAAGGAGGCCTCTAACCTCACCAGCTCCGATTAGGTTCCGATTGTTTCAACCGAGCTTGTCAGAAAGTGGAGACCGGGAAACGTGTTAAGCGTACACATATACCCATGGGATTATTAGACCCTCAGCTTTGAATGGCATTGTTCTAGTTCCGAGTGACTATGCCTATGTGACAATGTTTAAACACGTAATGAGGCATGTGTGTGAGGCTGCCAGTTATGATCTTTGTTCAAGACTGTGATAAGATACTATGATGGGGCCTTTGTACATGTGAATTAATGATGTCTGTACGACAGACTTCAGTCTTGATAAGAACGGATACTTATCAAACACGGGTGCTGTTAAGTGAAAAGCGCAATGGTTATACATTGAGTTTATGCATCGGCTCGTACTCAACGCATCTTTCATGCACCCTGACGCAATTGAACGTCAAAGATGCTTTTCCCACAGAGCCTGAGACAAAATCCAATATCTATTTTGACGATCTGAGAGTTCTATGGTACAGCGTGGAGAAAGAAGAACCAACGCCTGATACTTCTTGGTCCTACTCTCATCAACATAATGTCGCGTCATCTTCGCACAGTTTATTGATAAGATTCTAAGATATAGAAATATATTGTTCTTTGAGGACAATGTATTGCTTCAAATTAGACTGGCCTTCTCTTTATCACTGAGTTTAGATATCCAGTACAGTTTAGTTACTAGCAATCAAGAGCCCAGACGCGTCAAGCACTAGTTCTTTTGCCTTCCAGATGTACTCCACGACAGTATTCTTCCAACCGACAAGGAAATCTAGATTCTCATCAGTCGGCAAATCAAATGACGGCTAGATCAATATCAATTATAGCACGTGGTCTTTGATGGCACTAATGCATGCACGCAATGACGCTGATGGATAACGGGGGAAATCTTATAAAAAGGAGGGTACTTACGAGTGGCTGCATGAAAAATATCAGCCCCGCAAAACAAAACAATCACAATGGCAACGGCTGACGTCAGGAACCAGAGTTTCTGGCTTTCCCCTTCACGCTCAGGAATAGCCTCACAACTGCACACACACTCCCGACAAAGATGGCCATTAGAACGCAGAGCAACTCTATTGGAATACCCAGGGCAACATTTTCGACGAAAATTTGGTTTACCATAGTGTACCCCTTGCCATCCGCTCAAGACTCAGTGAGTGGCCTCCCAGCGCATAGAGCGCACCTAGGCATGCCAACGCCAAGGTTGTTGACCCGAAACCGATGACATAGATGACTTGATATCAGCCAGGGCATTGTCTCGAGTCGTTGCAAAGGGAAATCATCACTGGCTCTGCTTAAAAAACTGGGCCACACGCGGCCGGGGTGCAGGGTACGTCAAACCGGAAAATTTGAGCAAAAGCACAAGAACTAGAATAGAAACATTATACACGCTGTTGATTTATTTTCTCTCTATAGGTATGCTTGGTCAGAGTATACAGAGAGGTTTTTGCTACCCATGATAACCCTTTTTAGGGTTTGGCAAATGTTAGAACAGGATTAGGTTTCGCAACTAATAGTAACCTTAATTAGGGTTGGGTAGACGTTAGAAGAGGCTGAAATAGACTTCAATCAGAGCAGAACTACCTTTACGGGCTTATAGAAATGTAGATCGACATCATCAGATTTCCTTTTAGTTTTCATCTTCATTCCAAAGCTTACCAACGTTTGTCGGAACCTGGCATTCTTGGTATCAAAGCTTCTATACAAGCTTACACTCTACAGCCCAGATCTCGGTAGAGGGAGGAGCAGGGAAGCAACATTCAATTCAAATCATGCACAGGCTGCTTTGCGCACATTGTTCGACTCACGAGCCTCAAGACGCAGATTCAAGGAACTTCTCTAGCAGCTACCATCACGTGCCAAAGCGGTAACGCGGGGTCAGCACAGATAAGTAAGCATTGTGAGACATACTTAGTTGTCTGTTCTCACCACGAGGATTAACTGTATGCCATGCATCTATCACTAAGAGCGATTTTAGAAAGTACGAAGGGTAGAGTACCCGGATGGTCAACGCATCAAGGTCAGCAGCCTCGTATCAATCGTCATACCAAGTGCTGATGGTGAGGTGGAAGCTCCGGGGTAGGACTTTCTCTCCTACCTATATTGAAAAAGTCCCAATGCAAGGCCAAGTCTATTTTGGGTGTAGACTGCCAAGCCCAGGTGCCGATGCCCCGAATCCGAGACCGTGCCAAGAGAATACCTCATGGGCATTGCCGAGACTCTTGATACGACCTAGATGAGAATACGGATGAGTTGCTGGTTAAAAGAAGGCAACCATTGGTGGGCTATTGATTCCGCTCAACGTTGATCTACTTGATAACAAACACCACATCAGCGGCTTCGCATCGAGTCTCGTATCAAGGTGTCCTACCCCTGCAGCGCACCTTTGCGTCACTAAGAGTTAAGCATAACGCGCACTATAATTCAAGTTCCGAATTCGGGTAGCACGCCCGAAGCACGCGATAACCCCCGACATATCGCACCCCGAATGCTTCGGTAATCATGCGACTTAGTGCCCGTTCGTGCCGATCTGATCAAAACACTGCCTAGATTGGCGGGGTCGCGCCGGGCAAGCGTCGCCTGTTTAGGAGAGTGTCCCGGCCGCTTTGGGTGCTGACGGCGGCCTCCGGTTCTCGCTAATCGAATTGAGAAGGAGGTGTTGTAGGCAATTCAGAGCTACGCTTATCATATCGGCTCGGATCTCGCTGAAGCTGAATGAAAAGGATGGTTACTTTGCGTTCAGGTACCTGCGTGAGATGCAAGGCACCCGTTGTCCTGGCAGAAGGATTTGCCAAGAAAGCTGCTTCTATGCAATTGTCACGGCCAAGCATCTTGGCGGACAGGATACCGAATAACTACTATCCGTCCGTCCGCCAATTCGGTTTCCACAAAATGCGAAATAGAGTTAAATCGGGTAGTGGGCTTTTTTGGCGCCATTCCCGCGCTATTCTCCGTGCTCTTCCAACAATAGTTCCTCCGCTGGCCTCGGTTCAGCCCTTACCTTCCTTCCTCGGGATCGGGCCGTGCACTGTTTAGGAAGCTGCACTATACAACATCGCAACGCTCCGGCAGCCGGCCTATCGCGCAAGATATCCCCTCCATGATTACCAGAGCCAAGCAGTGGTGATGGAACCTTGGCATGGCTTCAACAAGTTGTAGAATAGACTATAAATGACGGTTCAGAACCCAAGATTTTGGTTCTACATCCTCAACACCATCACCAGTCTTCTCATCGCTTCTACCTTGATCCAAAATGGCCAGCCTTCGTCGTCTCGCTCTCTACTTTGGAGCTTTGCTTCCCGCTGTTCTCGCTGCTCCTACCACCGTTACCAAGCGCCAGGAGGAGATCCCCGGAAAGTACATCGTCACCCTCAAGACCTCTACCTCTACCGACAAGGTTGAGTCTCATCTTCAATGGGTTGGCGACGTGCACCGCCGCAGCCTCTCCAAGCGTGATACCGTCGGAGTTGAGCAGACCTACAACATCAAGAACTGGAATGCCTACTCCGGAGAATTCGATGAGGCCACCATCAAGGAGATCGAGGCTAGCCCCGAGGTTGCCTTTGTTGAGCCTGACCGCATCATCAGGCTCGACTTTGAGGAGCCCAAGGAGCTGTCTGACCGAGCCCTGACTACTCAGTCCGGTGCTCCCTGGGGTCTAGGAACAATTTCCCACCGCAACTCCGGCTCTACCAGCTATATCTATGACACTACTGCCGGTGAAGGCACTTACGCCTACGTCGTCGATAGCGGTGTTTTGATTTCCCACAACCAGTTCGGTGGCCGTGCTATTGCCGGACACAGCGTTTTCACTGGACCCAACACCGATACCCTTGGACACGGCACTCACGTTGCTGGCACCATTGCCGGCTCCACCTATGGTGTCGCTAAGAAGGTTAGTCGGCACTCTTTCACGTGGTGGATATATCATACTAACCTGTTCAGGCCAACATCGTCTCTGTCAAGGTCTTCGAGGGTCGCGAGGGAACTGACTCTGGTGTCCTTGCTGGCTTCAACTGGGCTGTGAACGACATCACCTCCAAGGGCCGCGCCGGAAAGTCCGTCATTAACATGTCTCTCGGTACGTGGCAACATGCTTTGATAGATAAGTGCTTAACTAACAACTGGTACAGGCGGTGATGCTTCTCAGGCTTGGGTTTCTGCCATCAACGCTGCTTACAACTCCGGCGTCCTCTCCGTTGTTGCTGCTGGTAACGGAGATGAGGATGGAAACCCTCTCCCCGTTTCTAGCCAGTCTCCTGCCAACGCCGCCAACGCCATTACTGTTGCTGCCATCACCTCCAGCTGGCGACCTACTTCTTTCACCAACTACGGTGCCGGTGTCGATATTTTTGCTCCCGGTGCTAGCGTTCTGTCTGCCTGGATTGGCTCCAACAGCGCTACCAACACTATTGACGGTACCTCCATGGCTTGCCCCCACGTTGCTGGTCTGGCTCTCTACCTCCAGGCTCTCGAGGGTCTCACTACCCCTGCTTCCGTTACTAGCCGTATCAAGGCTCTCGGAACCTCTGGCAAGATCACTGGTACCCTCCGTGGCAGCCCTAACCTGGTTGCTTACAACGGAAACGGCGCTTAAGCGTGGTAAAGAATGATGATGTGATGGTATGATTATGTTTGAGGGACTGGTTACATTGTATATACACTTTAGTTTCAATGACATATTCTCCCCGGATTTATTCATTTAACTTTCCAAAACGGATCCACTCATCCGCTCTTTTCAGGCCAATATTGTGCGTGAAGTTTGAAAAATGCTTGTCGCCAAGAAACTGGAGCTGAAGGATGTGCAAAACAACTGTGAAATTACGTCTAAGATTAATGACAAGACAGGCTGAAACAGAAACTAGATCGCTTAGCTTGAACTTTTGTCTAAAACAGAGCTACACTATGGGGCGCGTTGCGTACTATAGATTCGGAGGCTTGCTATTCGGACATAAGTTGCTGGTCGGACATGAAGGTACTTGTAGAATATATGTACCTCCCACCTGCTATCAAGTACCTTGCATCTCCGACTAACAATTTTTGTAAGTCCGACTCGGGAAAACAGATCTAGTGCAAGGGTTGTAATGAGACTGTGATAATAATAACAACAGAGTGAGACTCAGCCACAATATTTGAAATTACAGGATGGCGACTCGCAAACAATTGGTCTAAACATAGGAACATCTTTAATCAACCCGTCTTATTGATCTACAACCAAGATAAGGAACGCCACCTGCCCACCGCGTGTTGACGCCATTTACCTGCCATCTTGAGTAATCTGAATCTGATTGATGACGCGACGCCTTCGATGAAATGAGCATCAGACATTTTAATCTTATTGTACGAAAATTCGCTTGCGAATTGTAACCCCTTCTTTACTAGGGGTTCAGTCATCTTGAAGGTCTTTAACTCAGCCTTCTCGCTGCATTATAGTGGAGTTTTCTCTACTTTGGCACATCTAGAGATCAGTGCAAACAACATCTTCAACTCCTAGTCATGTCTCGCAGCGAAATGTACGTTACTCTTCGAGGATCGACCTCTCCTAAATCAGGCGGTACTGACGATTATATTAGTAAGGTTGACGTCCTCGTCATCGGGGCTGGTCCTACTGGACTTGGTGCTGCTAAGCGCCTCCAACATCTGGTATCCAATCCTTCGCTACCTCTGGATTGACCTTATCGACTGAATTCTGGGCTGACCCCGTGCTATAGAACAGTGCATCATGGCATATCGTTGATTCCAACGAGACACCAGGCGGCCTTGCGTCTACCGATGTTACACCCGAGGGCTTCGTAAGTATACCCGATATCACCAGCACAGAAAGTCCACAGTAACACTTTTTGTAGCTATTTGATGTGGGCGGACACGTCATCTTCTCACACTACAAATACTTTGACGATGTTCTCCACGAAGCCCTCCCCAATCCTGAGGACTGGTACGAGCACCAGCGCATCTCATATGCGCGCTACCAGGACATCTGGGTCCCGTACCCTTTCCAGAACAACATTGCTGTTCTGCCCAAAGACGAGCAGGCAAAATGTCTTGAGGCTCTCATTGAAGCCAGCCTCGACGCACGTGTACGAGCTCCTTCTGACAAGCCAAAGAACTTTGACGAATGGAACATCCGAAACGTTGGAGAGCGCTTGAACGAGATTTTTATGCGTCCCTACAACTTCAAGGTCTGGGCCATTCCTACCACCAAGGTATGTTTTGCCGACAATTAGTAAGTTGAGGTGTATAGTTTTCTGACACTCCAACAGATGAACGCTACTTGGGTTGGGGAGAGAGTCGCTGCTCCCAACGTCAAGTTGCTTACTACCAATGCTATCCTCGGCAAGGTAGCTGGTGGTTGGGGCCCCAACTCGACATTCCGCTTTCCTGCAAGGGGAGGCACCGGTGGCATCTGGACTGCTGTTGCCGACACTCTCGACAAAGAAAAGTCTCGTTTCGGCGACCACGGTGCTGTAACAAATGTAGATGCGGATTCCAAAACAGTTCATTTGAAGGACGGTATGTTAACTCGCATTGGACTTCCACCCCCCACTCGCTAATCGTGGAAACCTAGGCACTACGGTCAAGTACGGGAGTCTAGTCTCCACCATGGCAATTGATCAATTCGCAGAGGCCGCTGGCGACGCCAAGCTCCAAGAGTTTTGCAAACCGCTGTATTACTCTTCTACCAACGTCATCGGTATCGGAGTTCGTGGACAGCGCCCTGAGCGCATTGGCGACAAATGTTGGGTATGTGACCACAACTTCTGACTCTCGATTCGGCTAACCTAATTGGGTCACAGCTTTACTTTTCTGAGGATAACTGCCCCTTTTACAGAGCCACTGTCTTCAGCAACTACTCTCCATTCAACCAGCCAAGTGCAGAAGTCAAGCTTCCAACTAAGCAGCTGGCCAATGGGCAGAAGCCTGCTTCGTCGGAACCAGCTTCTGGTCCTTACTGGTCTCTAATGCTCGAGGTCTCCGAGTCCTCGCACAAGCCTGTCAATCATGAGACTCTCCTTGAGGAAAGCATCAAGGGCTTGATCAACACGGACTTGCTCGAACCCGAGGACGAAATTGTCAGCACCTATGTCCGACGTTTCGACCATGGGTATCCTACTCCCTCATTGGAGCGTGATGGTGCATTGGCTCAGGCTCTCCCTTATCTCCAGTCCAAGGATATCTTGTCTCGGGGCCGCTTTGGGGCTTGGAAGTATGAGGTTGGCAACCAAGATCACAGGTAATCCATCCCCACCCATTCCCCCACTCGTTATGTCGCGACACAATTGCTAACACTTGGTAGTTTCATGCAGGGCGTTGAAGCCGTCGACCACATCCTCACAGGTGGTGTCGAGCTGACGCTCTCCCACCCAGACTTTGTCAACACTCGTGCCAACACCGAGCGTCGCCTCAAGTAGAAAGTGTTCATTTTCAATTCTTCTTCAACAAGGATTCATACAAGAGATCCAAGCACATCTTTACTTCAAAACCAGGGACAGGTTTCTCCAAATGACGTTTATAACAAAATACTTGAGTTCTAAAAGTTACAAAGAAAATAGCTATTAGACTATACAGTAAATGCTAGTCTGTACTATTATGACCTCTCCACCACTTCCCATTATTACCATGCTATCTTGGCCACGATTGAGTTGGGGTACGTCCTCACAATGAGCTTCCTAATCTCATCTGCAAACAAGATGCCAAGGCCAAGAGGAATAGGAATGAACCAAAACTCAATTGGCACTGAAGCTGTGTCAAACAAATCCTGAATGCCTGGCACTTCCGTTACAAATATAGCAATGACCAAACTGATCAGCATGCTCAAAAGCAGCCAAGGGTTGCGCTTCGGCTTGGTGATCGGGTCGGCCTGGAAGATACTCAAGCGACGGTTGCGCACAGCGAGGATGTTGCCCCACTGGAGGAAGACCAGAGTGACAAAGTAGACGCACTGGCCCGTGTTGTTGAACTTGACGAGCTCGTCTTGGGTGTAGCCGCGGTACCCCTCAGAGTAGCCCTCAAAGAGAAAGAAGAGCTCCGACACGGGCATCTTGGCATACTTGTACATGTAGAGAAAGAACATGGAATGAGCAGTGATGGTCTCCATGAAACCAGTGAAGAGGTATGCCTGTGTGTAGATCTTGGTGTTGATGAGGTGGTCCTTCTTGTGGTTTCGGGGAGGCAGGGACAAGAGGTCAAATTCTTCTTTCTCCATAATCAGAGATAGACTGAGGAACAGATCGGTGAAGACGCAGATGATGATCATAAGGAACGCGCTCAAGGGCAGAGGG
>JAAGWO010000066.1:0-53281 GCA_013266205.1 Fusarium decemcellulare
CCTGGAAAACCCGCCACCCTCCACTTCCAGCGACCGACCTGAGGCTCCATCCATCCACTCCATCCCCACTTTGGGGCCACAGGGCATTCAGGGAGCCCTTCATATTTCCATGTCCCATCCCCCCCGAATCCCTTTTCCCCAGCTTTTCTTCTCTTCCTCTTGATATCTTGCTCTGCTCTACACATCACGAGGCCCTCACCCAACCTGTTCTCCGTGATTTTCACTCAGCGTTGCTTTTCTGTTCACGAGCTGGAGCTCCCTTGACCATTGCTTGACGCAACCACCACTGTATCACCCGCCACAAGGTACATTTCATAAAGGCCACACTACTCCTTTGTTTATCTGGGCGTCCATTCCATCCGGCCCCAAACAAAGAACTTGCACAACCACAACAAACAATAAACAACAACATATAACCCGATACATAAAGCCAGCCAAGCGCAGGTCGCAATCACTACAGAATTTTCTGCGATCATCATCTTCACCGCCCGACTCTCCACACAAACATCACCATGGCTCCCTCAAGCGAAACAGCTTCTTACTACTACTACCTCCCCAACCTCCAGGCCCTGGACCCCTCAGCCCGCGAAGTCGACGCCTCCGCCTACACCTGGGTCCAACCGACAATCATCGAGGATGAGGATCTCACCTTTGGCGGCAAGGCCCTGAGCACCTGGTACGAGGAGGAACGTCGCCGTCTCAGCAGCGGCAGCGACGAGGAGGAGCGCCGCGGACGCGAGCGCGTGAGGAGAAACTACTCGCGATCCAGCAAGTCGCACAAGAAGTAAGCGGCTGCGTCGCGATTGATCAAGAGCAAGGAATTCAGCAAGGACTTGGCGGCGGATACATCTCGACATTATGATACCCCTTTAGACATCCTCAACCGACACGCGACATCAACCGCCCCAAGGATCCTGCTCCACATCTCATCATCCTTATCTCTACGGATCACTCTATGCCTGCCATGGCATCCATCTACCTCTACCTCAAACCTCATCCATCACATCTCGTCGCATCACCCTCAGCATCACACGAAACGACTATAGACTCAGACATTATGACCGCCCATCAGCCACGCATCGCTCTACATCGGCCTCACCCAACCATGAAACACACCTGTACAACTGCTTTCGCTCACCCTCCAACCACCTCTTTCTCTTTGGCCTCTGCTTCTACAGACTAGCATCAGCATCGGGCTCCGGGCACCATTATCACGGCAAGCGCATTTAGACTTGGGAGACACAATCTCACAACTCCATGGATTCAAGAAATCCCCCTCCTCCGCAGCGGGAAGCATGGAAATCACGGTCGCACATCTTTTCAGGCGTTGTATTTTTTGCTTTATTACATTCTGTCTTGCATTCGGGATACCCTACGTGGTTGGATATGTTTTTACTAAACCATTGTTGGTTTTGATACCAGGGCTGGCTTGGGCCGCCTGGTTGTGTGTACTTGGGATGGGGCGATGGCAAAGCGAGCGAGCCTGGGCTGGAATACAAGACTCGCCCTTCATCCTCTCATTACGGTAGATGAGAGAGTGGTGACGATACGAGATGAGATGGGGCGGTGATCTGAGCCTCAAGAGGTAGCTCTCATACTGAATGGCAGAAATACCATAAGTTAACCTACGAAAAACGTCATTGCATTCGCCTGTGCCTTGTGTGTCTTGTCCGGATATGTTGAAACCCGTCGCCCTCGGACGCCACAGTAATCCTTTACGACCTGATCAACAGCGGCTCGTGTAAGCTGCGCGACAAATAGAGACTGGATCGCCATGCACTGCGACAAGGCTGTCAAGAAAAGGGCTGAGCTGCATGAGTAAGCTCAAGCTCGCAATACGCGTCTTACACCTACACACAACGTTGCAGCAGCTATTCTTACCGCAGAGAGGCCGCTTCGCCATATCACGCCGCCCGTGGCAGATGATCCACCCATGAGGTCATCCACGCCCCCCTTACCACAATCATGCCATTACCACGTGTAGGAGCGGTTCGCAAACTCAGGGACAGTGCTTTCCTCCCAAGATTGGGCTGAAATACCCATGATCGGTCCCAAGATGCTGATGTGGCTTTGCCAAATCCCGATGACGTCGAGTATTCCTTCAAGGCAACAGCTTCAAACTTGCTTTTCCAACGTTGGACAAAGACAGCTTAGCGGTCGATCATATCGCCAGGGGCGTTGTCTCATGTAAGCAGAGGCGAGTATGTAAGCAAAAGTTCTGCGGAAATAAAGACAAATGCATCACCATTATCGCCTTTTGTAAAGGATGGCAAGCGGAACCTCCGACTTTTCGCCTTTTGCCACTTGTAGTAAGGAGACGTGATTCCAAATGTTACTCTCCCGCTCCCCAATGTCTCAGTGCAAATGTCATCGAACCCTGCGGATCCCGCTCCGGACATGGTGAGTCGTTCGGAGCCGGCCTCCGCGGCATCTGTTTCGTTGACGTGCGTAGGGTACTGGAGTGTAGGCTGATGTGCGGGTCATCAGGCCAGGACATGGGGGCAAGCTCTCCCCGGAGTAGAGGGGTGTGGCGTGGGGGTTCATAGATCAGGTCACCGATCGGGAGAGGGTCAAAAGTGTTGTGTTTGTGGGTTGAGGTTATTGTGATGCCATTTTGAGGCAGGTTGTTGGGTTGCGATGCTATCGTGAGACGGCTGATCCTGCGCGCCACTTTGCAGAGGCGTTGAGTCGGAGCTAGTTGTGTGCTCCGCGAACCCACTCATGCACGATGAGTGTGAGTTATGAGAGTCGTACATCATATAAATGAGAGACATTGTTTAGAAGACATTCCACACCTGGGACAGTAGTTTCTTCATGTTTAGTCGGCTCATTGATGCACGGTGTGGTGGAGATCCAAGATCAACTTCTCAAGCAAAACTCATCAACCTACTTCTCTAGCTCAGGATCCACGGCTTGCACGGATAGCATCACATCAACCATTTATACGAGCAACAGAGGCGTAATACTCTGAATCCTTTCTCATAATAGACAGACTCAAGTCATTTAGATCCGATACTAGGTATATCGAGAACCGATGTATCAATAGTGTGTCCAGACACACAAAGTCCAGGTTTAGCTGGATTTCCTTTTTTGACAATACTTTGGGAATTGCCGTTCACATGCTTCTGATAATATCAGACTGCCAATCAAGATGCTAGCCTGGTGTATGGGCGAAACACTACTGCGCTGGTCATTGCCGTACCGACTAGGACTTTATCGATAGAGTTAGGCAAGGCCTAATATATTGCTCATTGGTGTGAATGTCAGAAATTACCTGCATCATTGCGAAAATGAGGCTATTTCACTGCAAAATTAACTCTTCTCGCGGAGATGTCAAAAGTTCCGGGTACGGGCTCCGTGATTCCGGACCGCCATCTTCACTGCAAATTTAACCCCTCAAGAGCCATTAGTAGTCCCTATATACGTGCTCCAGATATTCATTTCGTATCTATTCATAAAAGTGTTGCAATAGAGGGCCAAGCTACCATTTCAACGCACAGCTCATACACGTGAACATCTGGGCGAACATGTGCGTGGTAATTGAAGTCTCTCATAGGTTCAATATATGTTGCGTGCAAGAAGGCTACCCATGCCCGCCATAAGAAACATCTCCATTGCGAATTACGTCCGGATTATAGAGGCCGACCAGAAACCCTACAGCAAGTGTGAGGACTACAATTCCATCGGTAAACCGACCGGTCAGGGCAGCGATGAGACAGCGACGGAGGACGGAAGTGAAGTAGTATTAGAGAGCACAGTCATTTACGATATCTCTGGAACTTGCTGGTGTTAGAAGGAGGTAGATCGCTTTAAGCTCGAAGTATCGATCTCGCATGTTGCAACTCGACAGTCGTGAGGAGAATATACATGGGGCAGATTAGCAAGGCTATTCATAACATAGTCTCAAGCCAAGACTCAAGCTGGTTCCTCCACCGCAGGGCAACGCTCGTTTAAGTCCGGCCTAGAAGCCATCGTGAGGCTTTGAGCTATATCTGCACAAATTGAATACTCGTGGCGTACCTCTAATAGCAATAGACTGACTTAGAAGCCATGGTTAGAGGGCTTTATTGGAATCTGTTTAATATAGCTTCATCATTTGCCTCCTGGCTGTTTGATCAGCCGTTGATGGGGAGGGAGACAGTAGCGAAGAGAACAGTTCTGAGCAGACGGAACGCCTTTTATGATAGGCTTGATCCGATACTAGCATATGAGATAGGCTTTGCTCTTCTCTTTGGAGCTGAAGTTATCACATCATGGATTTGCCATTCATGACTGTCTTCGTGGTAGTACCGCACCTAATCATGACTCTAGTAGTTAGATACAATGTCATTTGCCAGGACTTGAACGCACGATTGTGTCTCTCAAAACTTCCATGAAAGACATCAAATACGCTGTGATGGATGAGGAAAAAGGTGCGGTTTCAGAATGTATCCGTGCCATTGCCTCGCAATTACCCAGACGCCAGTCGCCATGATCTCCAAGTGAGGTTTCAAGCAGCTTTGAGCGCCTCGTGTACGAAGGCCTCCCGCTAGTTGAACAAGACTACAAGCACAGACTGCCGCGAAGAACTCGAAGATGACCTCTCTATGCACGGCCAGAAATGAAGATGCAAGGTGATGGTGCTGGCGGGGCATTGGCAAGAATGGAGGGGTTTCTGCAATCATATCAATGTGGCGCCGAGTTTCAGTGCGCCTGGTGTTTAGATTGCGATTAATTGATTCATCATAACATACTTGGATTAAAAGAATAGAAATATCCTTACAAACCCGTATTTGATGGATGTCAAAGGGTCTCATAGCGTGTGTGCACAACCACGTAGTTAATGACTACCTATGTATGGTGTGATTTACGACGAAGCAGATCAGACGTTAGTTGTACATGCTAGGCCTCAGGATTAATGAGTCCCTCCTGCGACATTGAACAAATGGACAAACCGCCCCTCAGGCAATCGATATGACGCCACCCTTCAGTAGCTCCTGCTAATCCCATTCAACGAAGTCGTCTTCTCTTTGTCTTTGAAAGCAGTCGACGAGAGCTCGTGGCTGGTTGACTGAGCCGTAATGGAGCGGGTGACGGGGCGATGGACAAAGGAAGTGAGGAGTGTTTGTCGTGTTGCGGTTCAACTGAGTCAATGGTGATTAGAGCACGGATCAGGGTATAACCAACCACTGTCTAAATCATGACATAAGTAAGGTCTAAGCCATAGGTTAATCAAGGCCTAATATATTATACGGGAGAGATCTAAAGCAGAGCACAATTAAGGTCTAAAGAATACAAGGCATGAGGTACAATTTATGATGAGATACATCCTCAAAAGTTGAACGTCTGCATCCCGCCGGTCGAGACGATGCCCGTTACAATCTTACTCCCTGTCACTTCATCGTGGAAAACGGGCCCGTTGAAGATGGGTTCTTCCTTACCAGGCCCAGAGGGCTTATCCGTTCGCGGATACTTCTCCACGATCGCCTTGGCGACGCACGCGGCCGTTGCAGCTGCAAAGTCTTGCCAGTCTTTGTTCTTGTGGCTATCGGCGTAATCACAGACGCCTTTGACGATGATGCAGGGGACTTCATCCCAAACCCCGGCACCTTCCATCTCGAATGCGATCAGATCGTGCTCTGCCGCGATCCTATCGCGGTCTTCTCCGGATTTGAGCACCGTATCTCCCGACCCGATCCGACCGACAAAGATGTACGGACATTGGGCCTCTTTTGCTCCTATTCTCTCAAGCCTCCGCTTTTCCTCAATTCGGTCCCGTGGAACGAGGAGTTGCTTATCGCAGCCAAGTTGACGGCAAGAGAGCCTGCGGGAGGCATCGCAAACGCCATCCGATTCGACATCGCAAACCCCACAGAGCTGTGCTGCGTGATGTTTGTGGCGGTAAGAGGCCGTGAATAGGTGGTCGTTATCTGACCCAAGATACTGATAGTTCCTTCCTGCCGCCTGGCGCCTTTCTAGGGCACGGCCTTGGAGAGTCTCCAGATGAAAGGCTGTTCGATCCTCTAGCTGTTCTCGGGCGCGGTCTGTCTCCAGAATGGTAAGAAAGTTGCGGATATTCTTGGTCGGCCCATTGAGAGTGTCCTTGGTCTCAAACGCATCTGGATACCGTCTGCCCAGATCGTATTGAACAACAGTGTTGCTAATAATCACGTCACCAAGAAGTATTTCCTTGCCGTTGAGGTTGGGAACGCCACCGCAGATGCCAGTTACCAGAGCCATTTCTATGTTTGGATAACTGGAGCGAAGACTTGCGGTTGTGCTTGCAGCACTGGCTTTCCCTATGCTTGATAGCAGGACGAGAACGACATTGAACTCTCCGATTCGACCAGTCGTGTATATGTTTTGGTCGCTAATAGCTCTGCCGTATTGCGTGTCGTCCCAATAGTCATCCAAAACGAGGGCCACGGCGTTGTATTCCCGGGCTAAAGCACAGACGATGGCGATTTCGAAGTCATCACGACCACCCGGTGGCCTGGCCATGGTATTCGATCTTGAGGGTCTACGGCATCATGCGTAAGACTTGGGAGTGAATGCAACTGCCATCGGGCTGAGCTGAAAATTGGTTGGATCTGGGCGGACCAGCATGCGAGCCCCTCACGTGGGTGTGCATTCTTCTTGGGCACAGCCTGATCTGCCTTGCCGTGTATTCTCTCGACCTTCTTCAACCTCTGTCGATTTTCTGCAAACGCCCCAGTATCACAACATCACCGGAACTGGCGACTTGGCTATAACGCAATGAACGGTCCAACGTTTTCGGGTCCAGTCCAAGGAAGCAATGTCTTGACCGGCATGAATGCCTCTGGAAACGCCCAGCAAACCATCAACTTCCACAACCCGTCGGCTCCGAGACCACGTCATGTCATAGCATACGAACGAAATGATGACTTTATCCCTCGCCCGGATATTGTCGCGAGTCTTGAATCACTATTGCCGATAAACTCCGATGAATATCACAGCGCTGCTCTATGGGGTCTTGGGGGATCGGGGTAGGTTGAAGCCGACTGATCATCATGCATGGCCATGGCTCAGTTTGTCTAGGAAAACCCAGATCGCACTCGCATACGCCTACAATCGATGTCGCAACACTCCCTGCTCGGTATTTTGGGTCCACGCAGATAACGAGGCGACCTTTTCGCAAGGCTATACAACGATTGCCGGAGTGCTGGGCCTGAATCAAGAAGAAGATGGACATAAGCTGCTCAAGAGCGTACGCCATGGAATTGAATCGCTGGGCCGATGGCTACTGGTCGTCGATAATGCCGATGACCTAACGCTGTTCGGCGCAGGACCAGCAACCAACAAACGAAAAAGCTTCATGGAGTACATCCCCAGGGGCCCGAACGGCACTGTTTTGTGGACAAGTCGCGATGAAAAGATCTCGGGGAGTCTTGTGGGGTCGCGCCGAGGGATTTCGGTCGCTAAAATGACACTGGAAGAGTCGAAAATGCTGCTCGAGACGTGGATGGCTCGGCCGATCAAGCAACATGAGACAGAAGATGCGGAATGTCTCCTTCGAGAGCTTCAATGGCTTCCGCTAGCGATTTCGCAAGCGGGCGCATACATGCGACGAACCGACACGTCGATAAGCGAGTACCTATCGTGCCTGGAGGAGGAAAAAGGTCACTCTCGGGTCCTGAAGGACACCGTATTCGACAGGCATCGATGGAAAGACGCCCCGAATAGTATTCTGGAAACATGGAACATCTCCATACGCCGCCTCAAGCAAGAAAACGAGATGTCATACAGCATTCTCCATATTCTCGCGTATGTCGACAACCAGAACATTCCATGGGACTTACTTGAAGCGGCCGCTGAGTTCGGCGGCGAGGAACGACGTCAAGGAGCATCCTATAATGTCAGAGAGGCAGTTGGACGACTCAAAGATTTTTCCTTCATAACTGAGCATCAAACTGAAAACCACGAGCAGAGTTTTGAGTTACACAAGCTCGTACAGGACGCCGCTCGATACAACCTTGGTTTTAGCAGCCTTCTGGAGAGAGAAGAAGAGAGATTAGCCCTACAGAGTCCGGCAACTTGGTCTCGGCTTAAGCGCCTGCTTAAGTCTATTACGGGAACACACAAGCCCGAAGGGAAAGTTGCTACTAAGACGGTAGCCAGAGACCAGGCTTTCTTTGCCGCAGCCGCAATCGAAATCATCGACGGTCTTTTCAATGAAAAGGATAAACTGGGCTACAAGGAGCCGTGGCCGAACTGGGAGCACTTCCTGGCACATGCGTTGCGAGTCTGTGAGTGGGCCGAAATGTGTGATAGGGACCTATCGGCAGCTGGACTCCTCGGGCGAGTTGCCGATTATCTTCAATGGAGTAGAAGAAATCGGGAATGCCAGCTCGCGAGGGACCACCAGCTGCGCCTGCTGAACAAGGTTCTTGGCCAAAAGCACTACGAGTCAATCAATGCGCTCTGGGGCCTTGGGTGGGTATATCTCAAGCAAGAACAATTTGCCGAGGCCGAGGAGCTGGGCATCACCGCTGTCAAGCTTGCCAAGGAGGAGCTTGGTGAGAGACACGAGTTAACTTTGAGATGTAAGCGATTGCCCATAATCTCCGCTCAACGACAAGGACGCTTGAACGAAGCGGAGCGGTTGATCACTGAGACACTGGACGAAGCACGGCAGTTTATGGATGAGCATAATCCGTGGATTATCTACTGTATGGGAGATCTGGCCAACATCTACGCCGACCAAGGAGAGTTCGATAAGGCCCGTGAACTCCTGTCTCGGGTGTGCGAACTGTTCCGTGGGTCGCTTGGAAACGCCAGTCTCAGCACACACAATGCTCTCTTTAATCTAGGGCGCATACATTATATGCAAAGGCGGTTCGAAGTTGCCGAAACAATATTTACTGAACTGTTGGAACTCCAGCGTAAATCACTCAGCGAGGATCATTCTGACATCATCTACACATTGCATTGGAGAGCTTTGAATCGGAGACGCCTCGGCCAAACCTGGCAAGCCCAGGATACGATGGAAAAATGCTTGCAGATGAGTCGAAAGGTGTTGGGAGCCGATCATCAGGAGACGATTCTTGCTTCTGGATGCCTCGAGGCGTGGGCAAACGAGGATCAAGCCTGAGAGTTGAGGCGGGAGGGGCGGCATATTGATGCTGTGAACCTCATACAGAAGAGTTTAGAGTCGTGACGCAAGATCTGGGGACTAAATGACGTTTCTACAATACTCATTGATGAGACGCTCAAGGCTTGGGATTCGGAAGATAGGGAGTCGCGCGGTGACTTGACTGACGACAAGGGGGTGATTTTCAGCGTTAGTTTTTGAATCAGTACCTACCTAAGTATTTCTCGAAGTGAATAAGAGTTGATCTACGCTTCTTCTTCGATCTACCAGGAGCGTAAGTTGTCCAGAGGACTAGATCACTAGTTCCAGGCGTTGGTTCCAGCATGCGATAAGAGGGGGCGGCGTATGTCAAAAAAAAAACACAGGACTCTTATCAACACAACCATGGCTCTCAAATGACTGCTATTAGGCCAAGGGCTTAAAGATACTATCATAAAAGAAACTAGAGCCTTAGCTCTTATACGATATTGATATTTTATGAAATATGCCTAAGTTTAGCTTTATTATAGCATAAGGATTTACCTCATATTCCCCGTGTTTTCTGACGATGACTATGTAGGGCGAATAGGTGAGGGGATCCGCATGTCCAGGGTCTCGCTCGCGCGGGGTGGCATCTACCGTCAAGCCTCAGCGGCAACGGGCGACGCTTCCGCGAGACAGCGGAATCTAACGACGCCTTCGAATCGAATCTGCCTCGGCGGGCTTCCTGAAAGAGCAAGATGCGTATCAATAGCGCGCCACGAAACCGACCATGCTGCAACTTCACTGGTTGCAACTTTGCGGCTGAGGACCCCTGTCGCCCCAAGCTGCATACCGGTTGAGGAGTTGAAGGAAAAGAACGAGGCATTCTCTCGTATAATAGCCCCTGGCTGTATTCTTTCAGCCTGCCGCCGCCACGTCGAGGTCTTGAGACCCCTTCTGCAGGGCGTCTTGAAGGGCAGATGCTAAGTTAAACGAGGGGACTCTTAAATAGGTGCCAAGGCCAGGGAGCTTGGTGATGTGCAACTTGGCATCTCTTGTCCGTCCCACTCGTGTAAGTCGAAGCGATGGCTTCTCCATTGCCGATGCAGCAACCAGCTGCCAGTCCACTATCACCACAGCCCGTTGCTCGCAAAGCCGTCGCCAGGAAAGCAGTCGGTCAACCGTCTTCTCCGCATCCAACTTCCCTGGCTTTAAGGCCAGCTTCGGCGACTTTTCACCAGCACCAACCTGTGAATGCCCCGCCAAACCACGTCCCCACGCAGCACCAGCAGCATCCTTCGATTCAACACCAGCCTCAGCAGCAGAATGTTCACCAACAGCCGGCTCAGTACTATCACCATCCGCAACAAGGCCAACATGCGCATCTTGCGCAGCAGCAGCATGTTCGACAAACTCAGCCAGGAGGCCAGCCGGTCTACCAAGTGAACCATCCGCATTATCCTCAGCAGCAACCACCGCAGCATCAAGCGCCACTTCACTATCCCCAGCAACAGCCACTCCATCACGATCAGCAGCAACCACAACCGCCTCAGCAGCCTCACCAACAGCCTTACCCAGAGCAATACCAACAGCCGAACCATCAGTCGCAAGCTCATCCGCAAGCTCATCAACAAGTGCCTCATCAGCAACAGCCAGTCCATCAGCAGCCAGTTCAGCACCAACAGCAACCACCGCAACATCATCAACATCAACCCTCGGTCTCAGCGAGCTCACCGACTCCGATCACTCCCAACCAGCCGCCTCAGCCTGCGCATCATCATGAACAGCAGCCGCCAATCTCCGCGACAACCCCAGCCGCCCCAACCCAACAGCACCAGCCAGCGCCTGTCCACCAAGCATCTCCTGCGAGCCCGACACCACAAACCCAGCCGTTGACGAATGATAACAGCAGCATTCACTCGTTCATAACGGATCATGGAAGACCGCCGAGTGTTAGCAGTACCAGCGCCGGTTTCCCTACGCCTGCTACGACCGTTGCTTCGCCTCACTCACTCGTGAGTCCACTATGGGAACATGCTGCGGTCCCTCCAGCGACACAACCAACGCCTCAGCCAGCACCTCAACCAGTGCCTCAACCAGCGCCTATTGCGAATGTGAGACCGACATCTACTGTGTTTAACGGACAGACTTCACAGATATGCAACCATTGCCGGAAAGGTGAGCAAAACCACAGACAAAGCAGCTGGTGTAGTTACTGATAATGTACAGCGATTCCGGTCAATGTATCCATCTACACCTGTCTTATTTGCAGTACCGCACAAATCACGACTGTTTTCTGCGTCTGGTGCTTCACATCAAACGCCGTGCCCATGTCCCATGGCCACGACAAGTCCTATTATGTGACCGAATCCGACCCGCGAGTCCAGCCCTCCGCCCCAGACGCCATTACACACATGTGGACGATCCGCAAGAACGTTTCTGGACGTCTCTGGTACACCCACAACTCGACGGGATTGAGAACACACATCAAACCCACGGCAGCCGCTCTTTCGGGATACTCGGGACTGCCAGCTGGCTGGGAGGAACGAAAGACCCCGGATGGCCGCACCTTTTACTTCAACCGCAAGATGGGCAGCAGTTCGTGGACGAAGCCAGCCAATTCTTTGCCTGATGGGTGGAAAGAACTTAGAACTCCGGACTTGATGCCATTCTACGTCAACGAAAGCCTGGGATTGTCCACATGGGAGAGGCCAGGACAGCAGCCACGGCAAAAAGCAACACAGGGCAGCAGGGCCGTGAGCAGCAGAGCCGTCGTCAGCAGGCGCCCTGTTAGGCCCGGCCAGCCCAACGGCAACCAAAACGCGGCCGACAACATCCTCTCTGCCACGATAAGCGCGGCCAGGCTCACGGGACAGGGCGTCGAGATGGCGAGTCGCCAGATGGGCAAGCTTGGCAAGAAGAAGAACTGGAAGAAGATGGGTAGAATGATGTCCCAGGCTAGTGGCTTGACTGGCGGCGGCTCCGACAGCGACGGAGGATACGGCAATAGTGACGACGAAGGGTGTGGGTATGAAGGCGGCGACTCGGGCGGCTTCCAAGACCAGTCGCAGCAGGGACAGTTCCAGCAAACCTTTGACTACCAACAGGCTGCGTATTCTGAACAGCAGCAGCCGTTCATGAATGAAAGTCAAGCGCAGCCCATCTTCCAGGAACCCGTCTATGAGCAACAGCCGGTCTATGAACAGCAGCCAGCGTATGAGCAGCAGTCGGCTTACCAGTATCCTGCACAACAAGAGCAGCCCGTATTTGAGCAGCCACAGCAACAGCCGGAGCAGTATGGCAACCCGGAGCAGACTTCATACAACATGAGTGAGCCTCAACAAGGTTACGAGCAACCCCAACAGAGCTACGAACAACCTCAGCAGAGCTATGAGCAGCTGCAGCAGGGCTACGAGCAACCGCAACAACAGCCAGAAACCCAGTGTAACCAGGACGGCCAGCAACAACCACATGAGCAGCAGCCATACGAACAGCAACCTACAGCTCAGCCGCAACCGGTGCCACAGCAGCCGATTCAAGAGCCACTCCCCACTCAACAACCTGCTCCATACGATCCTGTCCTTCCACCGGAGCAGAACGGCAGCCTTCCACCCCATGAACCACAAGAGCCATACGTGCCACCTCAACAACCAGTTCAGCAGCCCCCAGTTGTCAATCAACAACCTGTTGTAACCAACCAAGCGCCTGTTTATCCGGTCCAGCAGCAGTCAATTGTTTATGAGCCAGCTCAAACCCAAGTCACAGTCACTTACCAGCCCTACCAAGCACCGGTATACGCGCCCGACCCGGGGCCTACCTTCATACCTCAGAGTCAAACTCAGCAACCCGTCATTCCACAGTTCATGCCGAATAACCAGCCCGAGATCATCACCAGCGATGCGCCTTTGGTCGAAGTTTACGACGACACGAGCCTCTTTGCCGACAACAATCAGTTCGTCGTCAGCAACGGTCCACCGATGTCTCAGCAGAGCATTGTCACCAATGAAACTTTTATAGTCAATGACGAGAGCCAGAATGACGGCATTCCGGCTACTCAAGGCGATTTTGTTGTCCAGGTCACGATTCAACAACAGGCTGAGCCCGTCGAAGTCCCTAGCGAACCTGGCTTCGAGGTTCTTTCGTCTCCAGAACCACTGGTCATTGGAGAATACCAATCTGTGGAAGCACCAGAGCCACTGTTCGCAACGAGCGTAGCCCAGAGTGACGCTCAGTCTCAAATGAATGCGGACTCGGCAGATCTCATGGCCCTTATCTAGATAGTCAACTACGTTACGTCTAATGTGTGCATTTTAGAAGCGATTGATGATTACGGAGTTATGGGATTGGCGCACTTGAAGTAGGATAGTTGAGCAACGAATCATGACTTTTAAGATCAAATATGCTTCTATCTTGGTCTCATTGGCTTTGCACGCGAATACAGATTTTCGCCCCTCCACACCGTTAAAGAAACGTGGTAGACCTCATGATAACTTCATCAGACAGTGGTTTAGGTCATTGATATATAATAATATATAAGTCAATGCAGTCATAAAATTGCCCAAGCCTAAGAGTATAAACTTATATAATTACTGTACTGGAATCTCTTGTGTTCTACCTCACGTTTTATGTGGAAAGGTTGTAGACTTTAGGTAGAACTGTGCCAAGTTTTTCTCGAATCGTGTGGCCTCATCTAAACCGGACTATCCCCGCGACTCAACTTGTTTTTAAAAAGGCTCTGTAGTTCTATCACCTTGTTTGTAGGCGGCCCATCTTCTCCGATCCTCACGGGCTGAGACGATTGCTGTCGCAAATACCAAGATCCAGCAGTGATGATGGTGACGGGTATCGCAATGACCCAGTAGATCCAGAACTTTTTGGAAACGCCCCATTCCCCAGTGTTATCGTCAATGTTGAAGAAGGACATGCTGAACACGGCCGAGATGAAGGTTGCCGGTAGAAAGGTCAGTGTGGCGAATGCGATCGTCTTCATGGCTGCGCTGTCGGATTGTGTGGCTTGGCCGATCTGCACCGAGACTTTAGAGTCGTACTGGGCGACAGAGTTGAAAGCCAGCTGGATCTCGTTGAGGAGTCGTTCCTTGTTTGAGGATGCGCGACATCGGAGGCTCTGGAGGATGTGCTCGTACCAGAGAAGTCGCTCGCGGACATGTCGAAGACCTGCCCTCTTCCGCCTATCGTCAGGCTCAAACTCTTCTTCGAAAGCTGAGTGATGTTGAATGATAGAGGCAACCGTCTTGACCGAAACATCCAGCGTCTCAGAGACGTGAATCGCGTGTCTGGCGAGATCGTGCAGGTACCTGTACTTGGGCTCGGGCTTTGTAGGAAATATCAACTTTTCCACGTCCCGGATTAAGGTCCTGACCGCCCAGACGGTATCATCTTGAAGGCTGGCGAGCTTCTCGAGAAGTCTGACGTGAACCCAAAATGGATCGTGGTGATTATCTTGTTGCGAACCTTCTAGCAGCGATAATTCGTCTGGCAGCGATCCTTTGATGCTCTCTGTGAGTAACATCTGTTTCTCAGAGTGGAAATTGAGGAGAATTGTCTGGTGGGTTGACGCGTCCCATGTAGTAAATACGTTGAACATGTGCCAACGATGGCCCCCGGTCTTTCGGTCCAGTTGTTTGATGAGATAACGCGACCATGTCGCTAAACAGAGTCAGCAATGTCCTATTTCGTAGCTGTAGGTGTACCACCACTCACTAACTGCTGTGATAGAGCCTTCCTCATCTCGGAATGTCTCGCTGCCAAAGTAGCCGTTCGAGTTTCGGCTGTATAGAGTCCACCAGAGCTCAGGCATCCGGAATTCGCGTGTGAAATACCGCCGGCATGACGGGCATTCGCGAACCGAATCTGCGTTGGCGAGGCTGTACCAATCATCAGCATCTTGATTGTAACACAAGAAAAGGTTTCGCACATGACTATGGCATGCGAATCGCCACACGGCACGGCTTGTAGCTTTGGGGGGTTTTGATGGATGGTGATGGGCTGGATCTCGTTCTCCAGCCACCGGGATTGACCTGCGGCGGTAGTTAGGGTCCTGTCATAGTTACATGATGGTGAACCACACACTCTTATTCCAAAGCCGTACCCTCAGCGGTTTGCAGCTTTGCGATGCTTTTGTTGGTGTCGCTGGCATCTTTGCACTTGGGACTTTGAAAGGTTCAAATCTGGTGTCGGCGCCTAGAATTGTTGCATCAGGCTGTGACCTCGATCGGGCTGAAAGGCAGCGAGGTTGAGACATTACTGCGTCGGCCCTGTTTATGAGGGGGATTCTTATGAAGAGTATCAGGCAATTTCTTAGACAATGCCTATAAAAAATTATAATAGATTAAGGCGAGCCTTTGTTAATTTTACGAATGTTCTTTTAAATTATTTAGGCACAACTTTGCTTCGACTTTTTCGCTAGTCAGAAAGGCGTCGATTCACGAATGGTGCAGTATTCTTTCACTGGCCTTTGAGGCTGTGAGTGAGGCGGGCCGCATATTTGGTCTCATTGTAATTCATATCAGGCAACGACACAACCCAGCAAAAGAAGGCAGCACATACTCACGGGAATCATTCGACGTGGCAATGCAGAGTCTTTTGCTAATCAGAAAGTGCACAAAGGTTCCACGGATGTCACAACCCATGAGCAACCTAGATCTTTGTCTTTGCGGTGAGGGCGTCCCCACACGAACATGACTCAAAAGAGTATGTTCAAAGGCGGTGTTTGGAAGACATTGCAGGCGCAAACACTAATCGGGCGATAACATAACAAGTTTTGTGGTCAAGCATCTTCATGCCCACAAGTTTTCACCCTTTACGTGCATGTGCAGGTAACCAGGTTTACCGGGAGCCACGCGGCAGTGCCGGACATGATCTGGGGCCGATGCGTTGGCATGTTTGCCAGAGACTTCCTGCACGGTCGGGTTTGCTCAAGAAACTCTGGTCTTTGAGGCCAAGCGGCTGTTTGATATTGGCAATGGTTACTAATTGATATCCTACATTAAAGAAGCGAATTCGGCTGAGGTCTAACAAATAAGCTTAAACAAGCTCCGGGCGGAGCCAGGACCGAGCCACGCGGATGAGGGCATTCGCAATGTTAATGAAGCCCAGCAACACTATGGCTTCAATTCAATTGTAAAATGAGTATTTGATAACTTTTGATTATGAACTGAAAGAGCTGGATGCATATGCTTTCATCTTAGCATAAGATATGGGTGGCCCATCAAAGGCTGCGTTTGTCTCATCCTTCCACCTAGACTGTCTGTTTGCATCCAAGTTCATGGCTTCCACTCAAATTCTCAGGTAAAGTTGATTCCCGTGAAGCACATGCCGTGCGGGACAATGCTAGGAAGCGGGTTTCGTGTCTACCGTCTTCCATCCTTCATGCATCAACCCTCTCACAACTACCCGCTTCCGCTCATTCAAGCTGCACAACAGGTCTCTGTAGAAGACCAGGCTTCTGCGCAATACTTGACGAGATCAAACATTTTCTGAGTGCAGTGAAAGTGACGGAGCAGATTACAAAGAGGCCAACATTTGCTGCTTGGACAGCAATTTCTTGCATGGCATACAGACAACACAATCAGTATGGATTGACCCAAGCGTATGTTGAACAGTGAAATCGATGATATACTCAACTAAGATCGCTGCCTGACGGGCCGGACTTTTGACTATAAAACCCCCTTCAAGTTCTGCCTCTCTCACTCCTTTTCTTCTCTTCTTCTCATCGAACCATCTCATCATCCATACGGTTCATACATTGTCGGTCGCATTTCTCCTCTCTTACTTCTATATTCTATACCTTCCATGGCACGAATCAATACCTGGAACATGATTGCCTAATCCAAGGTGTCCTCCACCTGATCAAACTCTGTGGTGGGCTTTCCGCCTAAAGTTGCTTTCATGTGCTACGCCGCTATATATTGGCATGGAGCATGACCTTGGCCCCGAAGATGATATCCACGGATGGTGCCATACACCAACCGGCGCCACTGTCTGCGCGTTCTCCGCGCCTTCAGGGCCGGTGCGCCCCGTGAATCGTGGGTGGCCAAGCGACAAACTCAGCATTGGTGGCGGGCAAGCTCTTTTACTATGACAATATGAGAGTTGCTCCTTCACTCCAGGGAGCTCGTCGCAGACGGCCCACACTATATACTTGCCCATGACTGGCATACCGCCCAGAGTATATAACGCTGGCATCGACCAATGTGCACAACATCAAGCTGACTTCCCCCATCGTCCGCACCACGCGCCTCCTGTGCGATGCGAATGCGAAAGCCTTGATGGGTCGCAAGGATTATAAGCCCCCGAAGCCTATATAGGGAGCCCCGCGGAAACGGCCGCTCTTGCAAGCCTCGGTTAATGACCCCAGTGAGCCAGCGACTCCATCCTTGATCCGACGCAGGGCGGCTCTCCAGGCCCGCCAGCGGCCAGAGGCCAGCGCTGGCACCGATGAGATGAACCGTGTCGTACAAGACGACACCACCGGCGGCCTGGCATGGGCCTTCTATCTCACCCGGGATAGCCCTCGGGAGGCATTGCCTGAGACCCCGATCAACCGGGTGAGATGGTTGGCCTGGGATTCGCCGAAGTATGCGTGGGTAATTACTAAGGTTATTGAATTGCGCCTTACTATAAGCAAGAACGGGTGCTGATCTACGTCAACAATCCCCTCAGCTAGCTTGTTGAATATCTCTACAAGGCACAGGCTTGCAATCTATTTTCCTTCCGCTTCATTTCCTCCTGAACCCTCATCTATATCCTATACATACTACACAGTGCTGAAGGTGATGCTCAACTCCTCCTCCTTCCACGACTCACTTCGACCCTTATTAATGTTTGACGATGACAACAAACTGGCCTCATACATGCATCATCAATTGTGGACGGCTTCATGAACACTGGGGCTGGCGGGACCAGCCTGAAGGGACAAGATCAGCCGGCGAATAAGACACGTTCGGCATTGGTTCGCGTTTACCATGTTTGGGTAGATGGTCCCTGTTCTCCGTGACGCCATGGCCCAAAGTACCATCCACACATAGGCGGCAAGTGCTGTGGAGAGCACCAACGGCACTCCCCTTCGACGTGTTGCCAAACCAAGCAATTAGGAAGCCGATCGTGCGTCGGCGGTCTTTGGCTCGATGAAGCAACGGTGTACGGCTAAAGGGCCAGAACTTCAGATGTACGACTTGGCCCCTTGGCAACTTGCCGGCCTCCAAACCAGACCCTTCATCGGCGAAGAGATACTACGACGACATTACAGAGATCGTATATACAACATGGCGTTAAGACGTGCCCCCACGAACAGGTTAGCCTCCAAGAGCATAAAGAGGATCAAACAAAGTAGCACACAGTCTCTGTCTTCCTTTCCTTGTCATCGCGCGAAGCTGCTCGCTAGAGATACCGACCAGTCGTGTCAAAGATGGGGGTGGGCAGTATGATCCGCCGCGACAACAAGCCGCAGACCATTGAACGAGAACAAGGCTGGACTATATACGCCTTGGTCGCTGGCAGGCTCAACTCCAACCAGTACGGAGGAAGTCTTCAGCAAGCGTGCCGACCTTGACCTCTGCTCGACCAGTCTTCTGGAGGGATGGTGAATCCGATCTATGGCCCGCATACCCCGGCGGATTATAGAAACACTGCCGTCTGACCCAGTCAAATATAGTATAAAACATGCACCCATCGACTTACATGAGACATGGGACAGGGCTGATTCCGGGGATGAAGACCCGAGAAACCTCCCAGAGAAGCAAATCGACTGCGTCATTTGCTACGAGCCATTGGCAATCTAGAAGACAATCATTATATTTGTAACGAGCTGGATCTAGATCGCCATCGTGTGGTCCTGGCCGTGGTCATTCTTTTGGCGATCTGTGTCCTTATGAGTGCCAGCGGCAACCTTGGTCACCCCCCCGGACTGTGGCTCTTCGGTGAACACGGCATGTTGCTAAAGGCTTCTGGCCCAAGCTGATGCACCACATTGACCAAGATCTTGACGGCCTTTCAAGGAAGAGCCCTTACTATATTATATGCTGCGACACTTGAAGGGAGAGTCGCCAGATGAACGCAGCGCTCTCGACGAACCAAAGCGCGACCACCATGGCGTTGTGTAAGCCCGAGTGCTCGGTTCAAGTTTCGGCGCCTACTTGACCGCGGAGGAAGCAACCGGATGAGACGAAAATCCGGAAACCTCCCAGATACAGGAAAGGCAGCTATACGAGCTGTCAAAGATGCCTACCGCTGGTTCAAGGACCTATATAATCCAGAACATGAGGAGATACTCGGCACTGTGTCTTGTTGTTGATATATATATATAACGGACAAGCATCAGTCGTCAACCGAGCTTGGTTGATTTCTGTGCCCCACAATGCCATTTGGGTCCAGGGAGGACATCTTCAATGCTACGGAGAACATCAAGACGGTTAGCCCTCAAAGATGTCTGTCAAGGGATTCAGGTCTGACAGCAGGTTGGCATTGTGGCGTGGGGAAGATATCGGCCCCGACCCAATCAAGACAACTGTGCTTAAAGGCACAGTGAAGACGGTAGTCGAGTCTTGTCCGGTCGCGGGAGATCACAGGAAGCCTGACGCTGCCTGTTTAAGGAACGAGGGATCGCCGAGGTGGGCTCGCCTCCCCTCACAACAAAAGTCAGTTCGCACGCACTTGAATCGGCGGAGATGAATACACCATTCTCAACGCGGCCACTCGTATTGCGCCAGCTCACGATCTTGATGCATCAGTCTCGCATTACTTTGTCCCCTTGTCACGATCGTCTTGCTCTGTGGCGAGGAACGGTACCTATATGTAATAACCTGCTGCTCAGAATGTCTGCAACAGCTCCAGCCGAAGCTGTCGAAGTAGGTCCTCCTGCAGCTCCTCCTTTCTCTGACGAAAGCCTTCAGGTCATCGGCGTGCTCTGCTACTCTTGCTCGTGCCTCAGACCAGAGGCAATCGTACTAAAAGGTCAGGGATGTCTATGGATAGTCTCATTCTACGTGTCGACCTAGCACGGGAAGCACATGATGTGTTGTCGTGGTTACCGTTCATCCTCTCATCATACTTCAACTTCGATAACAAGTAGGCTATATTACTGTGCGACCTCCAAAGGTCCCCACGCCGCTCTTGTACAGCCCCGGCCGGTCATCATCATGACGGCTCCCTCACGCCTTCAGGTGTCTAACACCTGCCCGTGAAGCGTCTGCCTGCGATGCGAAGCTCGTTATATACTATATGCAGACATTGACTTTCTCGAGCTGTAACTAGAGGTTGTCGAGATGTCGCAGCGACGGCTTGCCAAGTAGCTAACAGCTGGCCTTATGAAATATATCGAGCTGCAGTCCGAAGGTCGGTGAAGACTCAAGACGAGTTGGAGCAGAGGCTCTTCGCCACCAGCCCGACTCCCCGTTGTCTCGTGCGGGATGAGGTTTGAGCCATGAGCAAATATTCACGAACAGAGACAACGCATTGCCGCCCGAGAGGCAGACTCCCGGCACTACCTCAGACGGGAGTAGTGACCCGTTCGAGTTATACAATGAGGGCGGAGAAGCCGCAAGATGCGAGCTCTTCACAATTGTTTCAAACACATCAACCGTAAACGCGGTTGGTCGGCCAGGGCTACCAACTCCCCACACTCGCCAAGAGGGCGAACGCACTCAAGTCCCATGGTGAGTGGGGAGAAGGAGATCCCACTAGGCAAGGTCGGAAATCGCAACACCAGGCAAGAAAACCTCTGCTGAGAGGTGTTGTAACCTCTTGCCGTGGTGCCTTTCCGGTTCCCGTTAAGGAGGTAATAAGATCAAGTTCATCGAGGAATTGAACCATCTTGCCTCCCGCTGGCGTCTCGGCCTCGACTCTGCACCGGCCCCGGTCAGATCCGCGTACCCTTCGCCTGGCGCCCCGGGCCCCCCTCTTTTCGGTGCCACCCGGTTGTGGCTATCATCTATCTATACTTCTAGTGTTTGGTTTACAAAGCAAGAGCTGTTGCGACTTCCTGAGGTCTCTGCCGAGTGATGGGAGTTTTGCCAGCACAGAAACTTCAAGGGATGCTCGCCGCCTTCATTCTCTGCGGGCTTGGGTCCGGATAAGGGTCATATTTCGAGAGACAAATGCCGATCCTGATATCTCGACATACGTGGAGATTCGAAAGGCTCGCAACGCCGAGCGACGTAGACAACAGAAACAAGCCGCTGTGTTGCTAAAGAGAGGTTACAGACAGGCCATCATCGAGATGGCAAAGGAGCTTGGGCTTGACTTAGACTCATTATCGCCTTTTGGGATGCCGTCAGTATTATCAGACATACATACTATCAAGGCGGACCTCGAAGCGACCGAAAAGGCCCTTTCGGCCAGTGGCACCAGGATAACATTCTGGCAGCCCCGTGGAACCTACGAAGCGCTTATTGGCGTTGTCTTTACCTCTGAATTCATAGAGGTTGAATACGATGGGCATGACTTCAAGAATCCGAAAGGTGTTTCCCATATATATGCCATGATACGACGGCGCACGCAAGCGGTGCACAAGCGTCTGCCGTTCCAGGCCTGTCCATGAGCGCCAAGTGCTACAGCTGGCCGCTTGTTCGCTGCCAGTGGAAGGATCGTGACTCTTCTATATAATATACTATACGACAACGACGAACGAGTGAGATGGCTTGCAGATTCGTCGAAAAGCACGGAGCTTTCAACTGCTCTATGGTTGGATGGACCGCAACCTGCCGACGCAGCCATTTACTGGCCAGAGCGTCTTCGTGGACTGCATTCATCTCTCTATCAACAACTATGAACCAGCGAAGTCGCTACAAGAAAGATATCAGTTCTATCAGCGTTCCCTTTCCTACCTAAGGGAAGGAAGACCTGTAACAAGAGCGAAAATATATATTAGACCTACTTAAACTTACAGAAATGATCAACATCATATACCTTGGCTCTATCAACTCTCCAACCACGCTGCAACAACTACAAACGACCATGAGGCCAGCAGATATGCCTCAAAGCCCGTTTCAAGGGCTAAACATATATGCTCTTACCTACATATATATACTAATATTTAGCATCGGTACTCTAAGTATTAGAGACTGGTATCCTAAAGATATTGCGGCTTCAGCGAAAATACTCTAGCCAACCCAATCCAGCTTCTAGGTGGCCAGCAACCCTTTTTCTGAGCACTATATACTAGTTAGCAAGGGCTTGCACCGGCTGTGGGAAACCGATGCGAAAACAAGGCCCAGATCCTCGGCTGTCATCCTGGACACCAAAGACTTCCCAAGTGAAGTATTGCTGCGTTACGACGTAGTGATATGTAACCATGGATTTTTGCGAACACGATGGGATGAGTACCAAATCTTCCAGTCATATTGCCATATGGTAAAGGCAAAGAACCTTAAAGAGGTTGACAAAGTCTTTGGGACAATGAAGATGCGGCCAGAAGGGTCCGTCTACTCTAGCTTATTTAGCGAGAGTAGTCGACAGATTCCTGTCGTGATCCCCAATGAGGCGCACATTGCCAGAGGACAAGACTCGCAGCTAAATGCTGCCATTGGGGCTTTATATTATAACTGCTCTTTTGTCTTGCTGGGGTTGTAAGATTCATCCCACGGCTTCCCCGGCAAAGCGGAGCAAGTCGTAGCCGGATTAGGCGTTGTCAAATCCGACACGCCAATACCCTACGCCGAGCCGCGAGTGACAGAGCGATTGTCAAAGAGCCAACCACAGCGTGACGGCATATATTCAGAGGGACTTTCCTGACTTGGGGCATATTGAGTGTAACCGGGACAGAACACCATTCCTTATATATGGCGAATGCTGCCATCCGGGCCTTATAGCAGTCGGCAGATTCCCATCGTGATCTTCGATGAGGCACACGTTGCCAGAGGACAAGACTCGCAGCTAAATGCTGCAGTCCAGGCTCTGCAGTTCAAACACTCTTCCTTGTTGACGGGGACGCCACTCTTCAACGCGTGGCAAGACTTGGCCGACCAACTGATGTTGCTGCTCGGGGGTGGGCCTTTTGTCCACCTGGACCATCTCCGCGAGATGGTTCAAGCCCCTGGGACGGAGAACATCGCCGGTGCAGGAAGCCCCAGGGGACAGCTCCTGGCACGGATTATGGCTTCGATGACAATCGCGCGTCCGAAGCGTATCCTGGAGTTGAAAGAGATCGTCGAGCACAAGGTTGAGGTCTCTATGGACAACAACCACACGGCGATACTGATGATCTCTAGATATACTATGCTAGGGCGCCGACTGCTCCAAAAGGCGAGGGCGAACTGATGTTACTGCCCGAGGGTGGACCTTTTGTCCACCCATACCAGACAACGCACACTCCTGGGCCAGACGACATTGGCGATCTAAGAAGAAGCTTCCACCTACCCTTCGCGGCACCAATGCGTACCGCTATATATTGCCCTTTGAGACGAATAGTCGCACAACCCTTTGGGAAAACAACCCAGTCTGGGAACCATTATTGGAGACGGGGGCCGTTAGTTTGTCTGCGACATATATATATATCCATGAACAGTCCCATGAGAGATGCCTTCGCCCAGAACTAGCAGAACATTCTCCCTTCAGCATGTCTCTCCTATATTATCTTCAGGTCAAGATACAAGACCTCCCAGCTGGTATTCTACTGCTGCCAGGTGTTGCTGCGTGTGGCAAACCTCAGGTCAGGGACAATACAGTCAAACTCAGCTTGGTGCGTGTCCTAACGCAACAACCTCCGACTTGGCGCAGGCAGGTCAACCTCAAGTTCCTCAGAAACAACCAGGAACCCAAAGCAGACACAGAACACATATATACGCTACGTCAGCTAGAATACGAGATGACAGTGCTAGGTAAAGACTTCCAGACCTATGACGATATAGACGGCGACGAGCCTGCTGGGATGCTCGAGATTACCGAGGCGTTCGGTCCTAGAGTCGCGGCTCTAACCAAGTACGACAACAAAGGCCGCGCCAGCGACAAGCTTAGCAACCTAGCCTAAGTCATCACGGATGGCGTTCAGACGGCGCTGCACGCCATGAACCCGAGTCACGATCCTCAAGGGGAACTTGAGGATAAAGCCAACGGTGCACCTCCTCCTACGCTGACAGTGAAGGATTGTACCCTGATAACCCGCATGCTCGGATCGCACTCTTTTGTCGAATACGACAAAACCCTCCCTGCTGCAGAGCAGGAGCTGCTGGCGATGGCTCACCCCGACAAAACCGAATCACCATCCGCGTTGCGGGCGTGGAAGCCTTCACTTAAAAGAGACTTTCGCCAAGTTCACAGTCCATATGGAGTGTAGATGAAGGGCCCTTCTCTCCGTACCCTTGGCGCACACTCACATCATCACAGCTTCTTCAACCCGAGCGCAAGTGTGAAGCGCTGTCTAAGATGATCAGTCTGGCTATCCAGTACGCCCTAAGCCATAAATTATAGTCAGCCTTCCTCTTGAAGAAGTTTGTGGGAAAGAGGCTCGGCCCACCACGAACGATACACAAAGTACAGAGCACCAATATACTACAGGCCGCGGAGATTGAGGTAACACCGTCAGGCGCTTCACTCCCCGGACGCCCCGGAACACGGGGTCCGAAGCATGCTGAGAATGACGTTGGTAAACACAAACGTCAAGTTTAGTTACATAAAAGGCCCTCCTGTATTAATGGCATCGCTGACTGGATCATTGATGAGGCGATTGAGCCGAACGTCATGCCTGGCCACATCGAAGGCTCCCCAGCCTATAGCAAATCGGCCAGGGTTCCTCTGATAATTTCAGAGGCACTTCTACAGCATGAATCCAACATAAAAGTTATCCATGTCGTGGTAGTAACAAGGCCGCCAAAGCTCCTCTGATGATTACAGAGGGACTATCTGGATTGCGACAATGCATACCTCTATTTGGTTCCCATTTTACTGCCTCCAAGAAGACAGCAGTCATTGAGAAACGCGCCAAGCAGATTAACAAGTCTAGTTGCGTCTTCACGCTTTATCCTGCTTGGGGTATGTCGCACCGCTCAAGAATATTCGCCTCCAGAGACCGAATATCAACTCCGTGGGTTGCTTTACAGTTCACGTCTGCTACCAGACAAAGTCGTCCTATTCGAAACCTAATCGCAAGATCAACACGCTCGGTGGCCTTTCAGAAGTCTCGATTTGTCATGTTCCTTGACAAGATCAAAGAAGCACTTGATCTCCGTGTCTCAGTGGAGAGGGTCTTTTGGTTTAGTGTCCAAGAGTATAATGGTCACTCTCCCCATCAAAGTCCTTCGTTTCCCGTCCATCATCCTATATACCGAAGTATATTACTCCGTGTCTCACGATTGTGCCTACCATGCCATTACACACAACCCATACCGGCGCCCAGACGACTATACTAGAATTCTCAACTCTTTCCGAGACAGCTAGAACGCTCCTTACATTCAGGTTACAAAGGTTGCACATCACTTCGATGCCACCCTTATGCCTGCCATGCTCTAGTGCCATAATACGGTGATACTCGCTCATGACTTTACAAGAACTTGTCGACGTCATCATGAGCGACTATGTTCTAGATACACTCCCTCTCGAGATCGTATTGTATTTATTTGACGATCTGGCCTGGGGGACCAATGCGCCACAGTCTCTTAACGGAGTCACAATTACCCATCTGGGCCCAACAGACTTCGCCACCAAAGCACTTTGCCAGACTTTGGAGCACTATCGGCCCATTCTCTATCACATGAGAAGACTGGTTGGGATTTCAAGGACGGATGGGCACGTCGTGTTTCGCATGGATCCTTTGCGCCAATGGCTACAGCTATGGCATATGCGACTACCTGCTATCCGGATATCAAGCACGTGGGATCCGATTGCAGCAGGCTTCGGATCAAGAGCACTGCCCGTTTGTAAGGTCCTGGCTGTATATAATAACGCCACGGCACCCGGCATTCATAGGCTGACGACCTTATACGACACAGCATGGTCTCAGATGCCACTGACGTTGAACATTGTCAGATAAGGTGTGGCAGTGGGTGAGCCCTTCGCGCTCCATGAGGTCGTTCGTCGAAGAGGATGCTGCCGGTGGCGCAGGCCAAGAGGGCAAAGGTCGCGCCATGGCCGCTGCCGCCAGTATATATATATTGAGTATTCCGACACATTGACCAAGAGCTAAGAGAGACCCTGCTTTCCTCTTACCCCGCGAGAAATACCTTTACGCAGGGCCGGCATTGTCAGCACACATACTATGTGCCGCAACTTTGCCCTCGCTCGCCTTTGCGTACGATCTTTCAATTCAAGCTGCGTCCCGATGGCGGAACACAGTAAATTTCATCACCAACGATAGGAAATCCTAACTCCTAAATCATCTTCGACTCAGCCTAGTGATACTCTGACTCAGTTTAGAGACGGAAGAGGCCTGAACCCCAACCTGGCTGAGCGACGGATATCGTTGTGGCAGAACAGTCTTAGATGTCGGGATCGCTATCTCAAGCTACAGATCATGGACCTCGCCTGGCCGGAGGTAGAGAACATGCTGCTGGGTGTCAGCCGAAGCCTCTGTAGCAAAAGGAAGATTGTGGTAGCCACAATATAACTCATATCATGCCACACGGACTGGCTATTGGCATGGCCAGATAAGGAAACGGCAAAAGCAGCCGGTCACTTACCAAAAGTCTTCGAAGGAGAAAAGAGTCGAGGGGGATCAGAGGCGCCAAGGAGTCAAATGGGGGCCGATGTCTCAAGATAAACAGTATTCAAGGAATAAGATTGACGCAAAGTAATGTTTGGTTGAGATTGAAGTGAAATAATGGAAGAATGAGGGATGGCAAAGGGGAAAGAGAAAGAAGAGAGGAAATTGATGAGATTTAGAAGCTCCCCACCACATCAGTGAATCATAGAATATATAGCCACATAACACGTTACAACTTTTAGAAGTAAAGAAGTCCAAAGTACTCACTATATAACCCAATTCACGACATGACTATTATAAGAAGTGTCAAAGTTTTATCTGCTCTGTGATTCTCTGAATAAATCACCATTAATTCAGACTGCACCTTTCACTGGTATTGGTCTGTCAAGGTCGGTTGAAAACCCAGCATAATAGACTACCTACCATAAGTCAATCGTGTCGTCAAGCTGACAAGCCAATAAGATAAGAAGTACTGATCTTTTGATGTAGCCCCATGATCGTTAACGCTTAGTACGTAGTTACATGATAGCTCCCCTTGGCCCTTCATAGCCCTTCATGCTCTGTGCTGCCCCTCACCTCAATGACAACCATTACCCATCCGAATGCTCGCAGCCCATCACGTCGATGTTTAAATCAGGCTCTACTCCACAACCAGTTTTCCGGTTTGCATGAGAGATTTATAGCATGTGTAGATTGTCTCGATCTTGTTCTTGAGAGAAAGTCCATCCTCACAGGGGGAGCGCACCCAGTCGTCGCAAAACTGGGTGATTAGAAGACGCCGGAGGTCGTGATGGATGTAAACGCCACGCAGTGCACCATGTCTGAGGCCTTCGACCATCTTGAGGATGATTGGGGCGGTAACGTTTGTACTCGCAGGCCCAGGTTCGTTCCATTCGATCTGTCAAGGTGTTAGTAACCCACTCAACGGATGTGTGGCTAGTGAACTTGCCGCCGCTGCGCCCTCAATATCACTCGCATCACGCAGTTGGAATTCCTCTGGGCAAAAGAGCATCGTTAGAACCTTCATTCGAAGTTGACCTTTGACGCTCAGGTCGTTGAAAAACTCATTGTCGCACATGGCGTCCAGTCGCTTGATGGCCAGAAACAGCCACGCCTTGTCTCCGCTGGCGTCAAACTTTGTGAAAAGATCCTGGATGTCCGGAAAGAGAAGTTCCGAAGTGTTGATTTGAGCTTCTCCAGTTTCAGCACCTGGATCTTCCTGAGTGTCCATGCTATCATCGACCTGAGTGCCAGTCTCCTGGTCCTCCGCCTGTATGGTGGAGGCAGGCCGACGCTGCACCGGGCCAGGAAAACGCTGGGCCATGAATTCACGGCAAAAGGCGGACAAATTGCTTCGATACCCATCCCTACGCCTTTCCTTGATGGTGTGAGCAAATCCAGTCACCCATTCGTCATAATAAACGATGAACCTCTCGTAGCATTCTGGGAGGAGTGCGACAGATGAAACACCGTCGCTCCTGTCATAGAGAAGGTACATGACCGATCTTTCACCCCTGATAGGTCTGACAACAATGAAAGTACCCTCAGTAGGGCCCACGGTAGTGTGTATAGATGGGTCAAAGGTGGCACTTCCCAAGACTATTCTGTAGGACAGTTCGAAGAGATGGTTGTTCGGGAGGAGCTCTCCCACAACAACAAACAGTGTGTCCCTGAGATCAGTTAGCAGCAAGAAATAAAGAAGCGTGTAGTAATTCATACGCGGAAGCAGTAGAAATGTCGAGTTCCTCGTCAGTCCAGCTTGGTACAGCGCTAGTACCATGATTCCTATCAATGATCGCCCGCACGGACGGGTCCTGATTGGCAGAGAGATCCCCGAGACGGAGTCGAGGACGAATCACTAGCCTCTGTTGGCGATCGTTTCTTCCGGTTCTGTAAGCGAAAAGAGAGGAACTAATGGCCAGATCAATGGGTTCAGCCATCGTGAAGTGCTGGTCGAAATCAAAAGGAGTGGCAGGTAGGCGGCGTGTGTAGTGACGGCAAGGGTCCTATGGTAGGGAGGAAAGAAAGAAAGTGACAAAGAGTGATCGCAAAGTGGGATGAGAGTGAGTAGAACACTCTGGTCCCGAAGCTGAGTGAGTTGTGAGAGGAGAGGGCCTCTGGCGTGCGGTCAAAGGCCGTCGGCAGGTTGAGTCTAAATGGATGACGAGGCCCACAGGATGTCAGATATGTGTGAGGAAGTAAAAGGAAGAATAAAAGGCAAGCTGTCCAGGAAGGCTGGGGAATGAAGCCTTGTTGTGATTGAGGAGGAGAAGAGAAGGCAGAGTGGGCAGGCCTGGGAACCAGAATATATACTACAGATCTTAGGGTCGGAATACTTAGGATGGCCTCAATATTAAGGCATGGTTGACTTAGAATAGCCCAATATTTGTTTCCTCTTGAATTCTGTGTGGTCTCGCATGCTTTTCTATATGATTTAGGTGTAAAAGCAGGCATAGACCCGCTTCCCGTGCGAGTTTGTTCATCCTCTCTTCTAAGGGTGCCTCATGGCCGTGAATCACTGTTGACCCTTTCTCCAGTATCAATCAACTCGCAGCGTCCCATAGAGCCCAAATTGGATCCTGCTCAGATGTCCCGAAGAGTATTCGTCGCGTCAAAAATCGCCGTCGTCCGTTCGTCTCGGAGTGCCGCATCGCGCACATGGCTCAGCGGAGGCCAATCGCATCGCCAAAAACATCGTCGGTCATTCTCTGCATCCTAGAGAATCGGTAAGCAAGCCAGAAAGTACTCTCGCCTCTTGTCGCGGATATGAAAGGCCACTATCCAGTTTGCCAGGGGCACGAGGCTAGAGGATGATAGCTGGCGGTACACAGAGCTCCAGAAGACATGCTCGGGTTAGCCAAGTCCCTAGTACGATACCCAGAGAGACAACCTACTTACAGGACATCAGCTTTCGGTATTCTATCCCTACGTCCTCGGTTAGTTCTCATACAACGCCCGAGCACAATAGTAGGGATCAACCTATGGTACCTCGCCTACCACCTGGGTATCTCCAGTCATCTTTGAAGTAGGAGAAGATGCTGAGCTTCGTATGATGACAGTTCTGAATGCTTCTGGAATGGATGCCAACTGGTATGGGATCAGTGTTAGCTCAGGGGTCGAAACCAGACAGCTCGCATGGCGAAGAAACACCTTACTGGGAGCCCAGTTCTATTTCAACAGGTTGCAGGCGCTCCTTGATTCCTCACGAAGCTTTATATGCGACCTGGCGGCTTTAGGATGCAAACAGGAGTTGGGGAGCCGATAGTAACCAGGAGACTTGTATCGATGCGCCTCTACCACGACAATATCGGATCAGATATCTATAAGAACAACGCTCATCGCGGGCGAGGTCAGAATGGAGATGATCAAGACGTGGTAGGAACTAAACTGACCTTGGCTAGACTATCTGTAGTTTTAGAGTCAAGCGACAAAGAACAGCAATAAGCAACAAAGAGCGAGAGGAGCTGCAGCAGTAACAGGCTGCGGCTCCAAGTGGAACTCGACTATGAGAAAGTCTAGACGCACCAATTATCGAAAGCTAGGGAGTCCTTATTGAGAAGCGGATCATGCTGGTTAAAGGGCTGCTCATGGTGAAATCCCAGCACATCAAGTGAAGCCAGGTACGTGGTCTGCAATAGCTACCACCGATCCATAGCCCACCACTTGCCTATGTCGCCTGGAGAATCACCATCTACTATCGCCACGGGACTCAAGGGGGTAGATGGTCAGACATACTGGTTCATCTGCCCATAGATCCTCCCATAAGTTCTCGGCACCTCTGTCCTAGGTAACGGTTGCTCAGTGTCGTCGCCGGTTGGACGGTGATGCTGCTTGGGGGCGCTTCTGTCTGCCTGAAACTGACAGGAATGAAGCTGGCTCAAAAGATTCAAGAAGAACCTACCAGGAACGAAGCCCATTCAGCGCCAGAAAGCTCTAGAGAAGAAGCACGAGCGGAGTGTCATCAGTCGGAGGAGGGCGAGGGAGGGCTGAGCAAGAGGCGAAATGCCTGTGAAACAAACTGAGCGACGGTTCAACGACAGACCAGCAGCAGGCACAAGCGCGACACAGGACAAGATGTGCAGTCCTTTGAGGCGTGTTTTTTCGAGAATCTGGCAGAGGATAGGGGGGGCCATGCTCGTTCACCCCATTCAGCGCGAGTTGTGAAGGCCATGGTTGCACACTTCTGGTTGGCAGCGCCGTGGGTGGTCGCTATACCCTACTGGGCCCTACCGTCATCTTGCATTTCATCACGCGATACCTGAGAAAGAATTGGTGTCGCCAATCGGGGTGCCTGAGCCTTTGGAAGGGAATTCGGATATGTTGATTGGGGAAGACATGAAGCACAACGATGCCAGGGGGTAATGTTGACAAACGAATCGACTCTGACGTATCTTAGATACTTAGACCTTAATTATGCTATACTTTAGATCTTTATTATACAATGTATTAGATCTCCATTGTATATACATTAGACCCTGACTATCCTATGATTTAGACCAGATCAAAGGGCAAAGGCTGACGAAGGGATTGACTGCTAGACTGGAGAACAAGGAGGCTATCGAGATAGCCTGGTGGAATGAGGAAGAAGAGAAAGGAGGAAGAGCTCGGGGAGTAGAGAGGAGATATTTAAACACATAAGTTTAGGCTTGGATCTGTTTGGGTTAATACAGTGATTCAGAGAATTAAATCTTTACTACTCTTAGATCCTGTGGTGCATCGCTTGCTTTCACATATATTTTCAGTGTGGACCGAAGCATTGATTCTCCAAGAGAATGAGTTGCCTTGTTTTCCTGGAGGCAGTGATTCATAAGTAGCCCTACACCCCTTGCCTCTTCTTTTCAGCCTACTTTTTTTCTTTTCAGCCTGTTCACCATTTCAACCTTCTCTCTTCCACAATTTCTCGCGTTCACGATACCACGACAAGCGCTACTCGAGCCATTCGTTTGCCATTGGAGGGGATTGATTGAGCACGGGCTGCTCTGTAGAAGGCTCTCATTTCACCCACGAACATTGTCAGGCTCGTTCTTCGCCGTACAAGTTCGCCATGGCTGCACCTGGATCCTCACACATCTAGAGGCTGCCGACGAAAGTAGTGGAGTCGATTGCGCTCTTGTTGCGCCCCAGAGACCGCGCCCAGCTCGCTACAGTCAGTAAGGCCATTAGACATCACCTCAAGGCTATCGAGTTCAAGAATGTGTGCTTCATAGGTAGCCAAGATCATCTACTGAAACAGCTTCGCGCATTCATTCCCAAGATGAAGGCCCTGCAAGCAATGAAGGACTCGTTTGTCCGGTAGGGGGATATCCCCTCGCTGTACATGGCAGTGCACTAATGACTACCAACAGGTCGGCTCGAATCGTTCTCTCTGCCAATGCACCAACACTCGGCATCATGTCATGGGGCAATACCTTTGACTTTATCAGACAAGGCAAGGAGGAAGCTACCTTGCCAAGTACCATCATCAGAGCTTTGGACACAATGGACGGCCTCAAGGCACTTTCTCTCGATATCTATGGGCTGGCAAAGGACGAGCAGAAGACAATGGGCGGACTCCTCCCGCCACGAGCGACATTCACGCTTAAGAGCTTGAGGGTACGCGCCTCACGGGACCTGACACATATCTTTCTCAGACACTGTGAGCAACGTGAGCTTAAGACCCTCCATCTCTATGAGGGGTTGCGAAGCTCGTCATTTGAACTCGCCGTCCAGCGTTTTCCCAACCTTGAGGGCCTTCACCTTTTCCTGGATGGCGCCATTGAAACTGAGCAGCCAACTCGGTCTATGAATCCTGTAACGACCAATGCCGTGGCCAGTTCAAAGCTCAAGAGCCTGGTCCTTACCGAAGTTTGGACCAACCACAACAGCGATAGCCGCTTGGTCGGGCCCGATGCTCATAGACAATTCGTAAGTTGTTGTCGAGAAGCATTACTACAATTTACTGACGACATTCTCAACACAGAACAAGCAATTCAAAGATTTCATGGAGTCGCTGGACAAGTTCCATAACCTGCGACGTGTCGCATTTACCATGCGGCGATGTCGATTTGCTCCCGGTTTCCTCGAACCTGCTGTAGGTCACATGCTGAGACGCGTCCCTGAGTGGGAGTGGAAATTATCCTTCGAAGGACATATCAACAAAGTCGCACGCATGTATCCCCAGCTTACGGATGTGTGCATCTCTGTCGAATTTCCTCGGGTATACAGGGGGATCAAGATGACGGATGGCAGAATGGTCGTGGACGAAGTCAAGATGCGCGAGTGTGACCGACCTTTGACTTTTCCATTCTGGCTTGTCGTCTAGGCTGTGCATGCCCCAGGGGCAGTCATTGGCACGGCCAGGTCAAGAAAGCGAAGACGAAACGATTTTCTCTCTATTGCTAAGCAGGGTTTAATCTCGAAAACTCTAAACTATATCTTCCTGAGACCCGATGAATCTTGCTGCGACGTAGGGAATGTTGACCGTGATCTCTCGAGGCCAGGCGGCAGGGGTTTGGAGTTGGAAAGATGGAGGAGAAAGAGGCTGGCTGGGGCTGCTAGGTGACCTCGACCGCATTTTCGGCTTGGATCGACCACTTGCGATAGCCCGTCTTTCACGATGAAGCGACAGGGAATAAAATTGTAACGGGTATCATCTCAACCGGTGGAACGCAGCCCATGCATGTCCAAAAACACGGACTAATCTCAACATAAACTATGGCACTTAAATGACTACTATTAGGCTGAAAATTAGAAGATATTGTTATAAAAGATACTAAAGTCTTTATTACTATATAGTATTAATCTTTTGTAAAATAAGGCTAAGTTTTACTTTATTATGGCATAAGGATTTACCTCATATCCCGTGTTTTATGATGATAGCTAGGCAGGCAATTAGCTTTCAAGGGTAAGATTGAAAGGTCATTCCAGCCCTCCGAAAGAACCGCATCATGGGTACCTCAGGCCGTCATGATGGACCCCGGTATCATTGGGAAATTTAGACCTGGGTTATGGCATAATACTCATGCTGCAATTACCAAAGACTCGGTGCATTCTCTTACTCAAACATCGTCTCTAATACATAGACCCAGCATCACATCACATTGCCATCGAAGGAATCAAGATTGCGTAAAGACATTGCTATTCATTGACTAATTCGTTATGATCATGGCTATCTTTTATGTCCAACGCTGGCAGGCGGATCAACCTAGCCTGCTAAATCCTTGTATCCTATGTACGTAGTTCAATTGGTCCTTAAACCTCCTGCTTTCGCTTGTCTTCGACCTCAACGCCGACAGCGGTGCTCTCCTCGGCCATGCGCTGCTTCTCGTTGCGGGCCATATCCTTGGCCTCGGCGTCCTTGTTGCCGTGAAGACCAATCTTGTACCAGGGGAGCTCGAACAGGTGATCCATGCTCTCCAGGCTGCGGCCACTGGTCTCAGGGACCGAGAACCACACCCAGACGCCACCGATAAAGGTGACGGCGGCGAAGCACCAAAAGGTTCCGTTGGGGGAGATGCCGCCGTGAGAGGTGGGGAGAAGCATGTTGGGGACAGCGCGCGAGTTGCCGTACTGGTTGGCAAAGTGAAGGGTCATGGCCCACGAGGTGGCCAGGGCACGGATGCGGAGGGGGAACAGCTCAGCAGTGAGGAGGTACTGCATGGAGTTCCAACCCAGAGCCCAACCGAAGCCGGAGACGTAGATCATGGCAATGGCACCACGGCTGGCAGCCTTGTCAGAGCTGGGAAGGACAAAGTCCTCGACAACACCAAGCTCGGGGATGTGGGTGAGGAAAGCAGCGACGTAGACCATGGCGATGGTCTGGAGTGTGATACCAGTGAGAAGAGCTCGCTTTCGGCCAATGACATCGACGAGGAACAGAGCGCAGATAACCGCGGCACACAACTTGACGATACCAAAGACGGCGGTGACGAGCAGAGACTCATTGCTTCCAGTGATGCCGAGAATCTTAAACAGATCAGGGGCGTAGAGGGTGATGGAGCCGGCACCGGACCATTGCGAGAGGAACTGGACCATCGAGGAGAGGTAGAGACGGTACAGGTTGCTGGGGACGAGGAACAACTCCTTGAGCTTGCCGAGCCAGCCGACACCCTTGGTGGCCTCGAGCTCGTGGTCGAGCGCAGCCTGGATCTCGGAGATCTGGCTGACAATGTACTGGCCGTCGGGGGCCTGGCGACGGAGACGACCGAGGACGTGGGCGGCCTGGTCGGGCTTGCCCTTGCTGACGAGGAATCGGGGAGACTCGTACTGGAAGAAGCTCAGGATGAAGATGATGCCCGACATCATGATGTGCAGACTGGTAGGAACCAGCCATCGGTTGTGGGAGTCTTCGTCGAGGTTGATGGCACAGCCATAGTTTGTGAAGTAGGCGAGGACGATACCGATGTAGACTGCTCCAGTGAACATGCAGGAACACAATCCACGGATAGCGGCAGGAGCGATTTCGGCGATGTAGACAGGTCTAGAGACGGTTAGTTGAGTTCGTGATGTTGAACCGTGGTGTTGATGCTTACCCCACAACAGGCGTCTGGCCAACACCAAGACCGCAGATGAATCGACCAGCATAGATGGCACCGAGGTTTCCATTGACACCACCGACCATAAAGATGACAATACCGAGAGCCCAGACTGTGCAGAGGAAGCGAGTCGCCCAGATACGTCCGATACGATCGCACACCAAGAAAGCACTAAGATCCGTGTAAGTAAAGGTACGTACACAATTGCCCAAACAGGACCATTGCCCAACAAGGCAATTCCCCAAACAGGGCAGCTGTGTGTCTTACATGAGAGCGCCACCGACGGAACCAATCTGGACCATGGCAGAGACGTTGGCCTTGATGTTGGCCTGCTCGACGGTAGAGTACGACTCGTAGTCGATCGTCTTCTTGAAGTCGGGGGAGTTGAAGGCTCCAGAGATGAGACCCTCATCGATACCTCGTGCTGCGCCCAGCAGGGCAAAGGACACGACCGAGAACCATAGTCGCCAGTTGAAGACGCCCTCAGGCTCGCCCAAGTCCTTGAGCTTGAAGATGTTGACGGGCTTCTTTACGCCTCCCGCCATTTTCGAAGATGTTCTGGAACACGAAAAGAGTACGAGAACGGTGGGAAGAGGAGGGAAGAGGCGAGGTCACGACGGGTAGTGGGAGACACAGTAAAACTCATGAAAAGGATTGACAGCTATGGGGCCTTTATAGCATTCTCGTCCGTCCCCATATTGACCCCATGCCACCAACGTCCTTCTCCACGGGTCTTCTCCAGGACGGGAGCCTGCACCCGCTGATCCCTCCCTCCCTCTCGGTCCTCTTACACCGACCACGGAACCACAGAAGCGCGAGATCTGGAGAACAGAGTTTCGTCACCCCACGGGACCTAGCTCGCACACGTCCAATGGCGGAGACTCCATTTCCAGCGTTTTTCGTTTTTGCCTCCGCACTAACGGCACTAGGACGTTGCGCCCGTCGTGGGGATGGATTAAGGATACGGGGCTCCGAGTAATTAACGGACCCAGTCGCGACCGAAATTCTCTTCTCTCAATGCTTCTAGAGGATAATTATCCGGTATGTGGGTGAAGCTATGAACCGTTGACTCGATCTCCGTCCTCTCCGTCGGTCGCCGAGGTCGACATGAGTCGTGGCAACCCTCCATGTTTTGATCCATCACCCGCATTTCCAAGCCGGGGCCTCTCCCGACCGTGATGCGTGCGCCCAGCCCGCCGCCGGCGAGGATTACCACGTTATTGCCAAGCGCCAAGGTGAGCCGCATGTCTCGGCGGCGAGCGCAATTGGAGGCGGGAATAGCCAGCAGTGATTAATTCCAACAGCCAAGGCGCCATCAGAAGGCAATCCGACGACAACTGTTGCGACAACATCTGAAGGGCACGACTGCAGCAGAATCAGCAAATCTATTGTTCTATCGATCCTGGCAATGGCCAGATCCAGATCCCCTCCGCAGCTCCAGACCGCATTGTCTGTCAGAGGGCAGTCCTTGCCGGGCCTGGATGGCACGCTCCTACGCTCCCCACGAACCTCCGCATTCCCCCGCAAGCACATCTCCGTCATCTCAGAATAAGGTGTGGTAAATGTTAGCTTAACGCAATTAGAGTCGGCCCCAAGCCAGGATTTGGCCTCCGTTCATCAGCCAGAATCGGTCCGGTTGTTGTTCTGTCCACCGACCACCCCCACAACGCGGAGGCAGTTGCTGCATTCAGACCATCCACGAGGCTGGTGTGGATAACGGCGAGTAAGGATGACAATCCAGAGGCACCTTGCTCGTCAATGGCGCCCCTGCTGAACCCCATCACATCCACTCCCAGCCAGCCGAGTACCACTTCCAGCAAGGACCAGCGTTTTAAACTGAAGAGATTGCTTACTGTCGCTTACCCCTTCCCAATGTGCCTTGCGGAGCAGTCACAGGCGGGCCAATATTGGAGACTTGTGATGAGAGAAGTTTTCAGAGGTGCGGGGTGACACGATTATGAGCCCATCGGTTGGGGTCTTCTCCATCACGTCCAGTACCGTCCCCATATCTGATACTCCTCTGCAGTGCCCTCGAACCGGAAATTGACCTCTGTAATGTCCTGGAATCCTTCCTTCAGCTGCGGGGCCTTGTACCGTGAGGAGAAGCCAGAAAAGGCCAGCTTGGGCAAGCTCTCCCTCGACTCTGGATTCAGCGACTTGTTTAGCGCACGCACAGCATTATTGTGCTCGCACAAGGTAATAGGCGTTTTGAACCACACACAACGGATAGCGATGCCGAATTTCTTGGCAAGCTCTACCCAAATGGTCCTGGTGTCGGGATCGGCGTTTGTATTGTCTGAGCAATCCCTGTTAGCGCCATGAGGGGGTTGATGGGGTAGCGCACTGGGGAAATTTGGGGAAACGCACCTATCGCGACAGAGTCTCCCGCTTGGAGGTGTTCCCTCGCCGCCTGCACGCACTTGTCTCGACTCTTGAGGAGGTCCTGGTTGACCCTCTGGTACCCCAAAGGCTTGAGGTATTTCCAGTAGAATGTGCTCTTTCCTGCCCCAGGCGGCCCACAAAATAAGACGATGTCCTTTGCGTTAGTCTTCTCAAAGGCAACTAGGTCGGAGTTCCCCGACTCTTTTGCCTTGTCGGGAAAGGGATAGTCGGCCAAGTCCAGCTCTCTCGCGAAATCCCGGGGCTGTTGACCGAGGAAGAACTCCTCCGGCGTCCGGTATTCGATGCCCACATTGTGTGCAAAGTTTCTGTCCGAGCAGCTAAAGTCCTTGGCTACTGCTGCGACGCCGTTCGCTCCCTTTCCCAGCGATGCTATGCGCCCGCCTGCGTCGCCGACAAAGATGCTGTTTTCGAGGTCTACCTCTGCCTCGGGGATGTCAAAGTCATCGCAGAGTTCTTTCCACATTCCCGTCCTTGGCTTTCGGTAGATGTCATGCGCGGTGGCGGCGTAGACGCACGTCGGCAGGTTCAGATTGGTGAGCACAGCGCTGCACTTTTGCTTGAACTCTGCGACGCGCTTCTGGGCAGAGGCCTTGGGTGCCTTGGATTTAGGGTCAAAGTGCAGTGTGAGACCTGCCTGATTTGAAAGGATGACAACACGGTAGCCCTCCTCCTGGTATAGCTCCCGTAATCGTCCGGGGACGCAGCTGTGCCACCACTTCCAGTCGGTCCCGTTGCTGGCATGCTTCTTCCCCGATGCGGTCGCGATCAGCGTCGAGTCAAGATCAAACGCAGCGATTTTCCTTCTCTTCACACTCTTGTCTTCCTTGGCTTCCGGTTCATAACGACCGACAAGGAGTGTTGCGGGCGTATCGTCGTTCGGGCTTCGTTCCGACCAGAGCGTGGGATCTTTAGGTTTCTGGGAAGTCGGGGTGAAGAAGTTGGCTACTGCAGTCTCTAGATGCAAGTCAGTCGTTTGACTCTGTCACATTTGACCATGACACGAAGCCCTCACTTACTGGTTGTCCCGCTCTGGATCTTTCGCTTGACTGCGGGCGGGGAGACTGGCGCATCGGCAGCTTTGCGCTTGCCTGAGGAATCGCTCGGTGCCATTGGGGTCGCAAAAGGAGGGCAATCGGCCGCATCTATGTCGTCGGTGGGTGTTTGATGCCTCAATCAAGTGTTCGTAGATGCACAAAGGAGAGGCGTTGTCGGATTGCCAAGCATGAGGCTCAGCTTCACGCGCGTAGGGGCCTGACGCGAAGTCACGTGCTTTTCCGTGCCAAGCTCTATGAAGCTTTGTTGGAGCACGAGTGCCTCATCGACCAACCTTGAAGTGAGTTGACCACTTCCACATCGATTTTTGCGCACAATTTATAGAAATCCGCCCTTTCCATCTTTCTCAATACCGGCAATCCTGGCATCTACTAGACCGGGCCAGGTTATTATTCCTCCCCGCTGCCACAATGTACGAGCTATTCCTCACAGCGCTCGTCGAGGACAGCGACTTTGCCTCAGCATGCGCAGTCCTGGGCGGTTTCTGCGGCATGGCCCCGTGGGAGAGTGTTCAGCGCGTGCTCTACTTTCAAGGACCTCCCAGGCCCAAGGGCATCTCCAACATGAACTCGATTGACAAGCCCATCCGCAAGGACACGGGCTTCCTGTGGAAAGAGCTTCACCAGAACTTGAGCCGGCAATCCTATGTCCTTCAGATACGCTATGAAGTGCTGAAAGATCGCGACATGGGTCCGAATGCGGCCCCGATAGACCTTGATGCTACGCCTGGCATCCTGCGCTGGACAGACTTCCCCGATCCACCTCACGGTAGGCCCATGCTTATCCAGCGGAAAAAGGTCGAGCTCTGGGAACAGAAGAAGCTCCCTTCTATCATGCGCGACAACAATCACCAGTGAGTAGCGGCGACACGGTGCACAGAAGACAGAAGGCCGGGGACTAAGTGGACCAGGTTCAAGACGGAGACAATAGATGAGGTCTACCGTTTCTACCGCGATGACATCGAGTTCTGTCTAGTGAGGCACAACCTGGTTCAACCACTGACCAGCTACGTGCCGATGGAGTCGAAAACAGAGCAATCCCTCCCTGCAGCCAACCTGCCTTCCTGGGAGTTCATCACTCCCGTCGACCAGCAGAAGCGCTGGTTTCTCCTGGTCAAGGCACACGTGCTCCAAGACAACAAGCCCGATGAGATCAAGAAGGCCCAGGACCAGCTTCTAAAGATCCGAGGAGAGCTAGACGGCGTGTTCGACTTCAAGTCGATCGACCGCAAGGTTCACGATACGAGGGTCGCCCAGCAGCTCCAAGGCATCCAGCAATTACCCCAGAAGGTGACAATCGGAAAATGATCATGGGGCGGCGGGACAGTCAGCCACACTCTCTGCCAAACGCCAGCATTGGAGATGTCACGTACCAACTCCAACGCCCTTGCAAATTTTGGCCTGCTACGCGACTCGATCAAAACTGGTTCTATCGGAAGGACAACGGTTCTGCTTCAAGCAATGGATTGCACTAGGTATGATGGTCGACCTGCAACTTGCCACCCCTGCGCCTTCGACTTTTCAAGCGATACCTTCCATGCAACGATTCCCATCCAGGTGTCAGTGCTCATTCGACTCCAGTATACTTGTCCCTTCGAGTCCAATACTTCGACGCGGTTCAACACACCGTGCTATGGCCGGTTATCCCAGAATTGCACAGTTCCACCCTGCAGCAATGTTCACCCTTTCCAGCGATGAAGGCGTACATGGAATCACGAGCCTCTGCGGGCGCACAGGATTGGGGCATGTTACGAGAGGAAAGAACCGGTTTGGCACAAGGCCTGTTCATCAATTCTTCCAGGCTTGGTCCGCATCTGTCGAACATCATTAGCGACAATAAAAGGGTCAAAAACGCTCCCAAACTTGCCTTGGTGAATGACGGGAACCGGAATATCCTTCCTCGCCTCCTGCTTCTGCTTATAGTCGGTCCCGAATCTCCTATCCCTCTCCCCAACGTGCTTCTCAAAGTCAAATTGTCCATCCGCCGTGTAGCTCGTCATGAGCTTTGGCGGACCGAGGGGCAGCGTGTCGCCTCTATCTGTCTGCCATAGATGATATACCTTTCCATACAGGTGGACAACTTGATCCATCTCCATGTTCTCAGCTATTTGCCATGCAGGACCCGGGACGGCGCGATTCGGCATGATGAGCATGCCGGATTTGACCTCGTAGACGTGCGAGTGCCACAACTTGCGCTCATCCTGGGAGAGTGTGTCATATAACTTTGGGGTGATCATGTACTCGATCCCGATGAGCCGGGCATTCTGTTCATCTGAGTCGTAGAGTAGACATTGTCGAACATCGTCATCTGGACTTTGTGAGTAAGTTGAAGGTGGCCAGCGGTGTCGGTAGACATACTGAGATGGGCGCAATAGTGATTTGTCTCTACAAAGCGCTTGGGGTCATCGGCGTAGGCGTGAAATGCATTGAGATGAGCACAGATATTCCTCACTGGTCGAAAGTCCTGTTCAATTTAATGGGTTGGCCCAACGCGACGCCCAGTGGAAGCTCTCACCTGTGTCACCGTAGCACCAGCCGTCAGCACCTGGTTGGTAGCCGACAAGGGCTTCCCCATCCCCTCATTCGTGATTGGAATCTCGTCCTTTGAAGCCATTTTCTACAGCGATTTGACAGAGTCGAGATAAGATTCGCGATCGCCGCGTAATCGACCATCTTGATCGTATTTAAGTCTGCCCACCATCCACGCCGTTTACGTCATGGATAGATCGAATTACTCAAAAGGGCAAATCGCGAGTGAAGTTAATCAAGATTGATTGACGGAAAGCAGGTACGCATGACTTCATCTGCCGAGGCGTCAGTATGACGACCCAATGACCGCCGTTTGTCTCGGCACCGAGGGTCCACTTTGCCGGTCGGGAATCGGTGGGGGAAACCGGTGCGACGGGGACTACCCTACACACGGGCCGTGAAATTTACGGGATTTATGCACGTTTAAGCCTACCTCCGCTGGCATAGAGATCATGACTGTAGATGACAGTATCAAAATTGATGGGGCTCTTGACTGAGCAATGATTTGCACTGAACAAAATATATCTAGAGAAAATTGACTCTTGTCGGTTGGCAGTTAAAAAAAGGCAACGCTAAGAGCTGCGTCATGACCGTGCTACGGCATTAAGCCACCAAAGAACACAAATGACTATTAGCAAATGTTCAAGTTGGTAGTTAACTATGTTTTCCTTGTCTTCGACTTCTGAAGATACCCGCTATGCATCGGTACTTTCGTAGAGTTGCATGAAAGCGCTCTGCTATTCCGCGTCGTGCGTCATGCACGAGGCTGCCCTTCGCCCTCAACAATTGCTGGAAGCAATCTCAGAATACTTACTGAGATGCCTGCGAGTCCGGTGGAAAGTTCCCAGGGTTTGGAATCGATGTGTAGATCGTTTCAATCATGTTCTTAAGAGCCACTGGGTCTTCAGACGGAAATTGAGCCCAGATGTTGCAAAACAAGGTGACCAGGGCACGCCAGGTAGCACGAGGGACTTCAAGGCCACGCAGTGCACCGTCTCTGAGGCCTTTGCTGAGCACAAGGATAGTCTGCACCTCGAGGAACGGAGTGACAGGCTGGACCTTCGACCATTCTTCCTGTATCCAAGTGTTAGAGCTGCTAAAAAGAAGCTAGTTGGTAGCCTTACCTTGGCTAGGCGAACAAGATCTTCGGCCTCCTTCATGCCAAACTCTTCGTCGCGGGCGAAAATTGCCTGGAAGGCCAGATGGAGCGGGTCATGATCCTCCTGGGTGTCCATGGCCTCGTCCTCCACGGTGGATGATCCAGCCTCAGCCTCAGGACCCATGAACTCCTGCGCCCTAAAATCACGACAAAAAGTGTTGAGGTTGCCTCGAAATGCGTCAGTACGCATCTTTTTGATAGTGTGAGAGACTCCGGCAGTCCACTCGTGATAGTAGACAATGCGTGTCTCGCACTTAGTAGGAAGTGGAGCGACGGAGGAAAGACCGTCTTGCTTGCCGTGGAGTAGATACAGAACCGAATGTTTCATGTGAATGGGGCGGACGATGATGAAGTTTCCCTCAATAGGGCCAACGGTGGTGTGGATGGCAGCATCAAATTCGGTACTCCCTCTGACATGAACGAATTCCAGGCTGTCGACATAGTTTTTTGGGAGGAATTCTCCCACAATAACGACCAGCGATTCCCTGAGATAGTTAGTCAAAAGCGAGCAACTGAGAAAAGGGGAGTAATTCATACCGCGGTGCAGAGGAAATATCCAGTTCCTCGTCGGTCCAGCTCAGTGCAGCACTGTCACGGCTGGCGTCGTAGTTGTCAATGATGGCCTGGGTAAACTTGGCTCGCTTCGAACACATATTCCCCTGCCCAATTCTGACTCGAATCACCTGGTTTACCTGGCGATTGGCCTTGCTAGTCCGGCAGGCAAAGAGGCTGGGGCTGATGGCCAGATCCGGGGTCTCACTCATCGTGATGATCGAAGCTGAGTGTTGTGCGGCGTGGAGATTTTGGAGTAGAAAGACGAGAGAAGGAGGGAATTGAAGACTAAGTGATGCGAAGTTTAGGATCGAAATGCTTAGGATTGCCTCAAGACTGAGGCATTCTACTATATAAAATGAGCAAGTATTTGTTTACTCCGGAAGAAAGCAGAGCATTGCTTGAGTTTAGGCTCAAATTAGGTGTAAAGGTAGGCATTATTTTGCTTTCTGTAGGAGCTGGCTCATCTTCTCCTTGATGGTGCCTAATATGAATCACTGCCAGTCAAGCCTGCCTTTCATATCGAGCTATCAGGCATAGGTGTGGAAGTGGATTATCCACTGGTGTAGAGAAGGGTCGAGACTAACAACCTGATTTGTAGGAGATGGAGAGACGATTGAGCCATCATGTGGGAGGGAAGGGAGCCTCGGGAGCACTCGATCGCTCGATTGCAGGACTACGCAGAGTACTCCTTTCAATGCATGTCTAGTATTGAATCTGACATAGTTTCTATAGTTCTTCTGGAGCTTAGAACAGATGGGATGTCTAGTTGTAGGCCATTTTCGTGGCCCGCCCACAACGCACCATCGACGACTACTTAGGTATTCAACCGACCACCGAAACGAAAGCTTTCTCCCGCGTAGGCAACCTCCTCGCCCTTTGCTCTCAATTCGGCTTCAATGTCCAAAAGGCGGTTGTACTTGGCGACTCTCTCGCCACGAGCTGGAGCGCCCGACTTCAAGTGACCCGTACGCAGCCCGACGGTAAGGTCTGCGATAAAGTCATCCGTCGTCTCCCCCGAGCGATGCGACACGAAGACGCCCCATCCTAAGCTGGTCGCGTAGTTTGCCCTTAAAGATGTAAGCATCGATTGTTCAAATAAGGCGCTGACCACTTACGCTTCAATGGCCTCGCTCACTGTGCCAATTTGGTTGACCTTCAGTAGCATCGCGTTGCAGGCCTTCTTCTCCGCCGCCATCTTGACCCTCTCGATGTTCGTACATAGCAGATCATCACCCACGAGCTCGACCGGGCAGTCGCGATTGAACTCGGACCAGCTCTTCCAGTCATCCTCCGCAAATGGATCCTCGAGTAGTACCATGGGGTATTTCTCGAGGATTCCCTTGTAGAGCTTCCGCATTTCTCGAGAGCCCCGAACATCCTTGACTGACTTGTTCTTGAACGCCAAGTCGTACTCTCCAGTATCGGAGTTGAAGAACTCGGACGATGCAGGGTCACATGCGAGTTTGATGCGCCCGTTGAAACCTGCCTTGTCGATGGCAACGCTGAGAAGATCGAGGGCTTCTTCCAGGGTGGAGATTGGAGGCGCGAAACCGCCCTCATCGCCAACGCCCGTAGCTATACGCGTTAACCTGTCATCCAACGCGTATAAAGCTTCAAAAGGGAGAATAAAGGATACGAGGCTTACCAGGAGCGCCGAATTTCTCTGCTATGACCCATTTTAGAGTATGGTATACCTCTGCAGCCATCCGTATGCCCTCTTCAAATGACGATGCACCGGTCGGCGCAATCATGATTTCCTGGAAAGCCATCGTGTTCCCCGAGTGAACACCGCCGTTCAAGATGTTGAGGAACGGGGCTGGCATTACGTATGGTTTCTTTATGCCGGCTTCATTCCGCAAGAACTCGTATAGCGGAACGCCCTACAACGCATCAGTATCTGTGAGTTTTCGCTCGCTTGGTGAGGTATACCGTCGCAGCTGCGCCAGCTCTGGCACAAGCCATACTAATGCCTAGAATAGCATTGGCACCAAGACAGGACTTGTCAGACGTTCCGTCCAGCTCTTTCATGAAAGCATCAATCTCCTTCAATTGAGACCTTGGGTCAAAGCCTTTCGAAACCAGAGCTGGGCCGATGACCTTTTCCACGTTATGGACCGCCTGGATGACGCCCTTGCCGCCATATCGGGAGTCATCTTTGTCGCGTAGTTCGACGGCCTCATGTTCTCCAGTTGATGCCCCAGATGGAACCAAAGCCCGGAATGTGCCTGTAAGGTGTCAGTCCTGATCCGGTCGATGTTCTGGGACAGGGCGTGTTCAGACCGTGGGAGGTTGTGACATCCACTTGAACCGTCGGGTTCCCGCGAGAATCCAGACGTTCTGCGGCCTTTACACCCTTGATCATGGTGCTCAAGTTGATTAATCAAGATGAATGAAGTAATAGTCGAGGGGTAGATGCGTTCGATGTCTCATCCGCGTTCCTGCGACAGACCTCTTTCTTGCTTGCTTTTAGGCAAACTACGCAACCGGAGGAAGAGCAGTTTTCCGGCATCAAGCATCCAAAAGCCTTTAAAGAAAACCCTCGGACATGGCTTGTTTGTAATTCTGGTCAGAAAGCCAACCCGGCTATTGCGGTGCCAATGTTCCCTGCAACTGGTGGCGATCTATCCGCCCCAACCGATAGATCCGGGCGGACAGAACAACACTCTGACGTCAATTGCAGCGGAGTATCATGATTGAACTCAATGACTCACTCAAAGTAAAACGAGAAGCTGAGAATGTCGTAGACTCATATGGTTGAGCCTCACCCCGCGAGTTAAAAACGGGAACAGTTCGTGCATCAAGACTTCCAATTTGACTCCCTTTAGGCCGAGGTTTGTGAGAACCCATCAGAAGAGCATCTAGAGTTTGAGCCAAGACGTAGTCCTTGGTCAACTTAAATAAGAATTAGTTTGGGCTTGTGATAGTAGACGGGCGTTGCGATGGACCACATGAAAGCAACAGAAAAGCGTACAAATCCATTTTCTCTGCATTCTATTCAAGGCGCTGTTCAAGGTGAGCCACTGCTCAAGGTGAGCTAGTCCCCCGTCGCTTGGTCTCGCTTAACTTGTTCTGAGCCGACAGGTGACGATTCCAACGTTCCCGAAGTACATCCATCCCGTTTAGTTCCTCATCCCACCGAGTGGGCTGAACCTCCTGCGCGACGTCTTCTAGTGTCTCGAGAGGAGCTCGGTCGGGCTAGGCCTCACGAGTTAGCAAGCGCCTTCAGACCTAGAGAGAGGTAGAAGACCACGTACTGGAGTGCGGTAGTGGAAGTCGACAGCAACGCCGCTCGGTGCGTCCGAGTGTGGTCCTCTGTACGCGGTCCCCATTCTACGATGAGCCTCGTTGTAGCCAGGAGGGACGCGCGGGAAGACAGAATCATCCGCCATCCTCCACGAGTTGACAGGGAGATATTTGTCCATCTCGACGGGCGGTCTTTGCTCCTCAGGGACGCGAGGGGATTTGCAAACGGCTTTCGATTGCCCAACGGCGCCGACGTGGCGCTGCGCTTTGGGTGACGGGGAGTCTGGTTGCGAGGAGAGGGTTGTAACGCTGAGTGTTGAAAACCCGTTCGACGGAGCAGAAGGTTTGGCAACGTCAGGCTTGTTCTGTTTCTGGCTCGATGTCGAAGAAGAGGGTTCAGTAACATCGGACGGCTCCCAGTGTTGGCTCGGCGTTGAAGAAGATTCAGCAACGTCAGACTGCTCCTGTCGTTGGCTCGGTGTCGAAGAAGGAGGTGTGGGAACGCTGGACTGCTTGCGTTGCTGACGCGGTGGTGAAGACAACCCTGGAATGTAGCCCGATGCAGGCAATGCGGTCTTACGACGGCGCGGCATTTTGTGTAAGATATTGATGCGGATGCTTCTCCAATGACTGTAAAGACTGATTCGACGGTTCGTTGTTGATGCCAAGATGAGCTCTGTTCTTGTAGATGAGAGGGTTTGGCGGGAGATGATCAAAGACATGGTGAGAAATGTGTCCTTGGGAAGGAAGGTGACATAAACGAGGAAGGAGTTTTGGATGATAGTGGTGTGTATGAGCGTGATGTTGATGTGATCGCCATTCGTCAAAGGGAAAGAGCTGTGCTCCGGGCTTCAGGCACTGGGTGAATGGGGATGAAGAGCCATGCTTGACAGGTACTGACCGTGGCTAACAGGTGTCATCTGCGGCTAATTTGACCCTAAGAGCCGTAAAGTAAGGGCAGTGAATGGCTCACCTACGGGAGATCGAACACATCGCCAACCCAAGGCAAGGAACTGGAAGTGCTGGACACTTGACATAGCCATGGGCGCGACGCTGTGGAGAGCCTCTCCCATTGCCACTCTCACACGCGGATGCCCCAGGGCGGGCAACACCCAACGTCTTGACCAAATCCAAAAGGAAGTATTCATTCAAAAAAGAAGAAAAGGCGTTGTAGCCAGCTACTGATATATATGCACATCCACACGTCATGTTGACCCCGGTCCCGGCACGATTGACCACGTCTCCCCCGTAAACACCAACGATCCATCTTGTCGCAGCTTCTCTGGATCCACGAACACCTTGAGCTCTACGTTTGGCTTGTCCACATTCGATACTCGAGCGATTAGGTAGATGGTCGGCGACACCATTGGCGAAAGTGTCGTGTTGGAGTTTTCCTGCATCTGTTGCTGCAGGTTAGTACTTCGCTGCAGACTTCGAACTTGAGCAGAACTTACCCTCTGGTATTGCCGTTTACTCATGTAAAACGGTGTTCGACAATGTCCGGTCGTGGATTTGACCTCGATCATATATAAAGGCTTTTTGTTCTGCCACGCGGTTCGGTCGAGGTACCCTTTGTCTACCAAATGCGTTGTCAACGCTCGCTTTCGATCAAAGTAGACAATATCGGCTGTCTCCCTTCCTGTCCACGGTAGCATATCGGAGTAGTCGGGGTGTACGGTGACGAATTTTCGCATCTGGCTCTGCCAGTTTTCTCTGTTGAACCTCGGCAAGGATGGATCCATCTTGGATAACAGCTCGAAAACCTGTCGCAAACCTCGATCAGCTTTTGTCTCACAAACCATGAATATTCAACTTACGAAAAGTTCTCCGAGAGCCCCAATCTTCATGTCGCGCTCGAGCGGACCACGCGAGTGGAATCGTCGAGAGAGCTCAGACTCTTCTTCATCGACGTCCGGTAGCGCCCCGAAAAGGCCAGACATGTCGTAAGTTCCTCTGCTAGGGAACCTAGCCCTACTTGCAGCGGAAATAACATTGTTGACCAGTCTCAAATACTCTGCCTCATCCTCCACAGATGGCTCTGCGGGTCGCCCTCCCAAGCCTTGGAACTGAAACGCCGAAGTGGACTGTGCTGAGGGTGATGAACCGAAGACAAAGGCTGGCTGCGTGGCGGGCCTCGGTTGCGACCGTGCGCCTGTAAACCTGCTCGTCGCACTCAAGTGGGGCGTCTGTGGACGATGGTCCGATGTTCGGCGACTATGACGGGGAGGTTCTGTTGTTGAGGATGCTGGAGTGAAGAGTCGTCTTCCGGTGAGAGACGAATTCGAAGTCGCAGGACTCCGCTGCCGCACAGGGAGATCGCCCCATCTCGGAGGAGACCTCATGTCGGCGAACTGATTGAAGACTGAATCTTCGTCATCGCTGGAGATGTCGTCTTCGTGAATCTCTGGTTGTGCAAGGAATCGAGCGATGAGGTCCTCCTCCGCCTCTTGTCTGATAGTGTCGTCATTCTCTTCATTCGCTTCGTCCTCTGCGATTTCGACGGCCGGTTCTTCCTCTGCGCCCGACGGCTCTTCAGAGACAATTTCGCCTTCAACTTCGATCGTGTCATCGTCTTCTTCTTCCATCTCTTCCTCATCCTCGCTCTCTTCGGGAATCTCAACATCGACAATGCCCTCTGCTTCCAAAATCTGCGTCATGTTGATGATTGGGGCATTGAGGACAGAGTTGACAACTTGTATCGCGCGGGGACCGGCAGATTTGGTGATGAGCGTCGCCGGGTCCGTCATCATCCACTCTAAGAAGCGTCGAGGAAGGGCCGAGAAGTAGCAGAATCCTTGGGTCTTGGGATCCCGCGGAACATACACCTTGAGGATATCATCGTCTTCGCGTAAATGGAGCTCGCTTCTCTCTTGGACATGGATCAGATCGTGGCCGTCTTGGGAAAGATGAAGCTCTGAGGAGATGCCGTCTGTTTCATAAACCTCGGTGCGACAGAGGGTCCAGTAAAGCTCCGAGCTATCGCCCATCGTGCGCGGGCTGTTGAAGTGCACTGCAATTCTAGAATATCCCATTAGCCACTACATCCATGCCTCCATAGGAAGCACTTACCTGTATAGGCCGTCTGCCTTTTCTCGAATGTCTCGGTCAGGGTAATGCAGCCTGTCCATGCTACCGCCTGCCACGGTCGAGATCTCTCTCACCATGGACGAGAGGTATCGCATCTCCAGTCCAACCCATGATAAAAATGGCCTTAACCGGCGAACCTCATCAAGCGAGAAATCCAAAATCTTGGCCTGCGGTGCAAAGATGTCTCCGAGGGCCTTTCGATCAGTAATGGCGAACTGCGTTCTGCCCGTCTGCAGCTTCACCGACCCATTGGGATACTTGACGGGGAACACCTTGCCGACAAAGATTGGCTCCTCATCAGGGAAGTCGTCTGACGACACTAGCAGGGAATTGAGAGCCCAGATCGTTTCCTTGACAGCAGTGATTGATGGCGAAGGAACTCTAGCACCCATTTCTTTGAGCTCATCGTAGGCCATGTCCAGCGTTAGCTCCTGTACGCCAAGGAAGCTCACAAAGAAATCCTCCAGGTCTGGATACAGATCGTTCAGCGCCACTCTTCCGCGGATCTGGGTGGCGCTGGACCAGAGGCATTCACTCGCTGTGTACCAGCGGCTTGTGTTGCCAATGTTTACGTACACTAACGCCTCCTCGGCGAACGCTTTCCTGGGAATCTGTTAGCGAGCGCGTCACCTGGAAACTGAGGTGATCACCCTACTTTAGCTTCATGGCATCCATTTCCAGCAGGCTTCGCCTAATAGCGTCAAGAGATAGGTAGAGGTCATTGATCCAGTCAAAGTCCTCGCTGCCCGAGTTCTTCAACTCTCGTATTTCAGCCAAGTAGTGACTCCAGGAACAGTCTGGAACACCAAGCGTCGACTTGAAGAACGACCTCAAAACATCAAGATCGCCCTCGGACCTCCCAAACTGTGTGCGATAGAGATGCTCGAGCGGGTACGCGGTCTGCATATCTTCGCGAGCGCTCCAGAGACACTTCTCTGGGGATACCCATGTCGCGGGGTTGGAATCGTGTGCCGGGACAAAGATGAGGTCGCCGTCGGTTATTGCTTGTCTGTGACTGTCAGTTAGAATCTACTGGGATGTGTCACGGCGATTACAGACCTTGCCTCAGCTTGCGCGTCAAGGAAACTGTCGGCCTCGCGACATCGCGCATACAGAACCTCGTAGAGATCCAGGATTCTCGAATTGCGCCGAACCCCAGCAGCCGTGTTACTGTAGCGGATCGTTTTGAGAATGCTCAAGTAGAACCGGAGGTCGTCAGTGTCGCCGACACCCAGGTGGTCAACCAAAAAGCCCCATTTGGTGCGGTAGGTGCTTGTTGTGATCGGCTCGCCCAAGTCCAAGAAGATAAAGTCTTCGTCTTCGTCGTAACGGGAATGCTTTCCCTCGAGCTCAGGCAGTGGTAGGTAGGTTGTCGACAGTGGTTCCGACAACGCAAACTCGTCCCCGCCTTTGCATACCACCTCCATATCTCGCAGCTCCTGCAAGATCTCTGGAGACGCCAGGACGATTGACTCCTCAAGTTCCCAGACTTGCTGTAACGCACCTAAGAGGCACTCAGGGCGGTGCTGTTCAATGTACCGGAACACAGAAGAGAGTTCCCACTTTCGCCCGGAACCCCTTTGAGTCAGCCGTAGCTTGCGGCGCAGGGCAAGTCGGACTTCTAGCCATGATACCCAGGACCATTTAAACCCTGTCGGAGTCGCTGGCTCTTCTTCAAAGTAATCGTCATGTAGGAATGGCACCGCGAAACCCGTCGCTTCATCGCTCGGCTTTAGTAATTTGCTGGGGCCGTATTCGTCGTCTGTCGTGATGTAGATGTCCTGTTTGAAGGGTGAGCACGTTCTCATATCTTGGCCATACACGCAATAGCCATATAGACTCTCCTGCGACTCGTCGCCTTCGAGTAAAGCCTCCGAGAGGTACAAGAACTTTAAATGGCTGATGGAAGAGGACAGTGCCGCCCCATCTGCCACGGCAACAACTGGCTTCTGGAGGATCCGTGATCGGACGTCCTTGACAAGGGCTTCAATCACTCCAAATTTGCTGAATAGTTCGCGTCGGTCAGGGTTTGTCGCTGCCTTTGGATCAACCAGACTCAGGTCGAGATCATCAGGAATAGCAAGTTCCCCAGAACAATGCGAATAGTATAGCGGGCCACTGCCGGCAGAAACCCACTTGCCATTCTCCAGGGGGATGATCTCAAGCTCTTTGATCCGGTCGTGTGTTGGGCCGAGCTTCGCAGAGTCTTTGAGGAGTATTAGCGCTCTCGCAGCTAACGAATGCCATTCGTCATCGGTCGTCGGGTTCTTCATCCTAGACGCATCTGGCTGTTTCTCAAGATCCTTGGCTACTCGAGCCACCATATCTAGGCAAGATACGTTCTCCAATCCGTACGGTTTTAGGAGGCTCAAGTCATCGCGTGTGTACTCTTTGGCGAGATAAATCTCCTCGTCCATATCCATGAACAATGGATCTCCATTCTTATCGCGCAGCCATGGTTGTAGACGGCAAAGCTTGTGGATGTAATCGAGTTTTCCGGAGCGCAGCGTGCGAAGTATCCTGACTTCTTGGATTCGTTCCTGAATCTTGTCGAGAAGAGCCGACCAGAAGCTGTCCCACGGGTATGAGTCGCGCTGGGGAAGCCATCGCATCCACTGGTATTGAAGGGTGGGGTGTTCGCAGAACTCTTGAATGGCTTTGATGAAGCAATCGGCAATGCCGTTTAATAGCGCGCGATTTCTGAGGGAGGTGACCACCAGGCCTTGGCGGCTGGCTTCGGTGACAAAGTCTGTGTGAATGAGGAACTGGGTCGCATTAGCCTGTTACTCTTCAAAGACCCTGGAATGGGCTATGTTGGTGGTTCACTCACCTTAAAGCCCATCGGGCGCATGGGCAAAAAGGCAAAAACGTCCTGGCTCTCAACGACGGGCGCAGAAGACTCCGTCAAAGGGAAAGCCAAGACCACTTCCGCGGCCGAGTCTGTGCGATCACTTTCTTCCGAATAGGTCCTGTTCTCGCTCCTGGGGATGTTCTCCGCAATGTGCTTTGTGACATGGTACCTCCTCTCCTCCACACCCTCAGAGGTCGTCTTTCGGACGGTAGCTGGGTTGCTGCCGTGAAGTGAATAAGTCGTCTCAGATGTCAAGCTTTCATCTTCATCGAAAAAGGAAACCTGTACCCTGCGTAGCTTACGGAGAAATAGGAGAATGGTGTGCTGAAGGTCTTGGAACTGGAGCCTGATCGTCTCTCGCTGCCGTGCATCTTCATCGGCATCATCGCTTGTATGCAGCCAGAGCGTGATGCGGGTCAGAGAGTCGCCAAGAGCTTCCTCCGTCTCCTCCCACACAGGCGTGACCATGCCCAGACCAGAGTCTCCCTTGCGATGCGTAAAAGAGAATGAAAAGTCGTTGGATTGAATGTGAACCTTCCAGGCAGCCATAAAGACGGACTTAAAACCGATGCCCTTCTCGCCAATGTAGCCCGCGGCGCCCACCTTGGAGCTCTTACCGATAGCACAGATGGCTCTCAGGTTCTCATGCGTAAAGCCATTCTCGTTGCACTCGATCGACACCCTGTCAGGACGAATCTCGAACGAGACATAAGGGTCCTGCCCACGAGACAAAGCAGTTCTGTAGTCGTTGTCGTCGGCATTCTGTAGTAGCTCAAAGACGAATCTAGCGTTGCTTGTGTAGAGATTCCTTGCTAGCCTGGGTCAAGTGTGAGTGTCTCATAGCCGAAAGATGACCCGTCACGAAAGGATTCAGCCTCAGATGTCATCATACGTACGTCAAAACAGCCGAACCGATCATCTCATCTTTGCGGAGAAGAGCCTCTTCGACCTCGCGCCTAAGGTCGGGGTTAATCGCTCCGATCCGCGCCAGCTGGTCCTCACCAAGATAGCCGCGATCTTTGGCTATCTCCCTCACTAGGTCCCGAGCCGTGCGCTGGGCCGACCCGTCCAAGGGAGCGCCATCGGTGGACATTGTCGTGTGCGGCCCGGTGGACCCTGTGAGACCCGGTAATCGTTATCTGGACGTGTCGCGGGTATCGAGATCTGCAGCAGAGCGACGCAGAGGT